>OY992882.1:37776209-37976209 GCA_963921405.1 Cepaea hortensis
CCCTGTTTCTATTATCGCCAAACAATACATGTGTACTTATTTATGAATTGTTCTTATAGTCCATGCCGTGTGTCGTTGGTGTCCACAACCTTATGTCTCTTGTGCTGCCAATCTTATAGTCCATGCCGTGTGTCGTTGGTGTCCACAACCTTCTGTCTCTTGTGCTGCTAATCTTATAGTCAATGCCATGTGTCGTTGGTGTCCACAACCTTCTGTCTCTTGTGCTGCCAATCTTATAGTCCATGCCGTGTGTCGTTGGTGATCATGTCTGTCCACAGCCTTATGTCTCTTGTGCTGCCAATCTTATAGTCCATGCCGTGTGTCGTTGGTGATCATGTCTGTCCACAGCCTTATGTCTCTTGTGCTGCCAATCTTATAGTCCATGCCATGTGTCGTTGGTGTCCACAACCTTCTGTCTCTTGTGCTGCCAATCTTATAGTCCATGCCGTGTGTCGTTGGTGATCATGTCTTTCCACAGCCTTATGTCTCTTGTGCTGCCAATCTTATAGTCCATGCCGTGTGTCGTTGGTGATCATGTCTGTCCACAGCCTTATGTCTCTTGTGCTGCAAATCTTATAGTCCATGCCGTGTGTCGTTGGTGATCATGTCTTTCCACAGCCTTATGTCTCTTGTGCTGCCAATCTTATAGTCCATGCCGTGTGACGTTGGTGATCATGTCTTTCCACAGCCTTATGTCTCTTGTGCTGCCAATCTTATAGTCCATGCCGTGTGTCGTTGGTGATCATGTCTGTCCACAGCCTTATGTCTCTTGTGCTGCCAATCTTATAGTCCATGCCGTGTGTCGTTGGTGTCCACAGCCTTCTGTCTCTTGTGCTGCCAATCTTATAGTCCATGCCGTGTGTCGTTGGTGATCATGTCTTTCCACAGCCTTATGTCTCTTGTGCTGCCAATCTTATAGTCCATGCCGTGTGACGTTGGTGATCATGTCTTTCCACAGCCTTATCTCTCTTGTGCTGCCAATCTTATAGTCCATGCCGCGAGTCGTTGGTGATCATGTCTGTCCACAGCCTTATGTCTCTTGTGCTGCCAATCTTATAGTCCATGCCGTGTGTCGTTGGGATCATGTCTATCCACAGCCGTAAGTCTCTTGTGCTGCCAATCTTATAGTCCATGCCGCGAGTCGTTGGTGATCATGTCTGTCCACAGCCTTATGTCTCTTGTGCTGCCAATCTTATAGTCCATGCCGCGAGTCGTTGGTGATCATGTCTGTCCACAGCCTTATGTCTCTTGTGCTGCCAATCATTTCTGATATCGATGTTCCAGCATGTCAAACTGTCCAACAATATCTCTCTTGGTCTCTTCCTGCCTCTCTTCCCCTCCAGTCTTCCCAACGACATATCCCAGCTTTCCGTTTTCGTATAACATGCTCAGATAATGCAAACTGCCTTCTTCTAATGTGAGAAACCAGTTCTCTTTGTGAGTTAACTTCTTTAAATATACCTTCATATCTTCACAATCCTGTGCAATTAATCACTGAAATGTGTAAGCAGAGCGGTTCGTCACTGTGGGGGGAAAAAACACACTAGTAGAAAACGTCCCCAGACCGTGTTCTAGGTGCATTTGCTGCTGCAGCACATTTAGTGCATGCTCTTAATGTATGAGCACAAAGTGAGCAACTAGGCTTAAAATTCAACTGTAAGAAAACAGAAATTATGTAATCTCCAAATGAAAGTAGCACAACATTGTAACACTCAAGTAACCGGAAAATTTCTTAAACAACAGTGAATCGGCACAATCATCTTAAAACAGTGATGATATCTGATATGAGATGTCTAGATGCTGATGACTGATGACTGATGATGATGATGATGATGATGATGATGATGATGATGATGATGATGATGATGATGATGATGATGATTGATGATGATGATATAATCAGAAACACAGAGAACGACAGAGAATTACTGATAATCAGAAACATAGAGAACAACAGAGAATTACTAATAAACTACAACATTCATTAAGTAGCGCCTGCTTAGAACAGAAGGTCTATAAACATGTATATTTGTGCCTTTGTATGCGTCTATGTTTCCGTCTGCCTACATTTGTTCTACCAATCTACCGAAGCGCGCTAGCGAAGTTGACAGAGAACTGCGCCAGTAATGTTGTTAGCACATTCGAAAGCGAATTCGACGCCTATTCTCGTCGCTTGCTAAAACGGGAAAGGCTGACCTCCGTGCTGTCAGACCTACAAAACGGGAAAGGTGGCCTCCGTGCTGTCAGACCTACAATTGCGCAACTCTTCCTCACTTTAATCCAAGTCATCGCTCAAGTCATTCTTCATCCAACGTCATATATCACCTTCAAGCCCTGTGGCGATGGGCGAGCGGCGAAGCGGCAGGCGTGGGTTACGCTGGCAGCCGTAGTCGCAGACCTGCACACAGGCGGCTCAGGCCATATGGTCGTCTTCTACTGACCGGAGCAGCAGTGGGATTCGGCAGCCCCCTGAGCGACTGAGCATCCCTCTATAGGAACACACTGCTCACCTCCATAGCATGAGGAAGGGGCTAGAAAAGGTGCCCTAAACATTGTCTGCTCCATCACTACCTATCCAGCTAGCCGCGGTTGGTGGGTACCCTTAACTGCGGTCGACATACAAACAAAGATAAAACAAGCAAAGCTAAAAGAGTAAACCATATTCCCTTAACAATTGGAACTTGGAATGTACGCACCCTACTTGACAGAGACGGCGCGTCGGGTACAGAGAGACGAACAGCACTGATTGGGAGAGAGCTGGGCAGGTACAACATCGACATTGCAGCCTTGAGCGAGACACGACTTGCAGAAGAAGGCCAAATCTGTGAAATAGGTGCCGGCTACACATTTTTCTGGAGTGGAAGGAAAAGCGAGGAAAGACGCCAATCCGGTGTGGGATTTGCCATTAAGTCGGCCCTGGTCGGCAAATTAGCTGGATTTCCAAAGGCTATAAACGACAGGCTCATGACCATGAAGTTGCCCCTGCTGAATGGAAAGAAGCATGCAACCATTGTGAGTGTCTACGCACCAACTATGACCAACGAAGATGATGTCAAGAACAAGTTCTATGAGGACCTGCACAATGTATTAACATCTGTTCCCAAAGGAGACAAACTTATACTCCTTGGGGATTTCAATGCCAGAGTAGGCACGGACACTACCTCTTGGAGTGGTATTATTGGAAAGCATGGAGTCGGAAATTGTAACAGCAATGGACTCCGCCTCCTTCATACATGTGCCGAACATGATCTCCTGATTACGAACACAATTTTCCGTCTCCCCATGAGAAATAGGACATCGTGGATGCACCCTCGCTCGAAACACTGGCACCTCATTGACTATGTCATTGTCAGGAGGAGTGACAGACAAGACGTCCGAGTGACAAAATCCATGTGTGGTGCCGAATGTTGGACAGACCATCGTCTCATTGTCTCAAAAATAAACATTCACATCAGGCCACCACGGCGTCCTCAAGGGGTGAAAATGCAAAAAAAGCTAAATGTCACCCGCCTAAACAGCAAGAAAATGCAGCAGTCGTTTGAAAATATGCTGGAAGATCGCCTCAAGCCAAATGCTGCAGCTAAACAGGATACAGAAACAGAATGGAGAGCCCTAAAGGACATAATTTACAACACTGCTATGGAAATCCTGGGTCCAGCCCCCCGAAAGCATAAAGACTGGTTTGATGAAAATTCCGAAGACATCAACCAATTGCTGGCCGAGAAACATCTTCTCCTCAAGGCACATTTGAATGACCCAAAGTCAACATAAAAAAAAGATGCCTTCAAGAACATTCAGGGAGTAGTGAAGCAGAAACTTCGGCACATGCGGGACTCCTGGCTGAGCAGCAAAGCTGATGAAATTCAGGGCTTTGCTGACAGACATGATATGAAAAACTTCTACGACTCACTGAAAGCGGTCTATGGTCCTACATCACCAGGCGTAGTTCCCCTCCTCAGTGCAGACGGGGGAACATTGATCACCGATAAGAAAGAAATCCTTCAACGATGGGCAGAGCATTTCAGCAACATCTTAAATGCAACTTCCTTCTTCGATGATAAAACCATCAACTGCCTTCCTCAAGTTCCTACCAATGAGACACTTGATGACCTGCCAACCATAGTGGAAGTAAACAAAGCCACCCAGCAACTCTCCAGCGGCAAGGCACCTGGTCCGGACTCCATCCCAGCAGAGATATACAAGGCAGGTGGGCCGATCCTAACAGAGCAGCTTCACCAAGTCTTTACAAACATATGGGTGAACGAGACCATGCCACAAGATTTCAAGGACGCGTCAATAGTCCACCTTTACAAACGTAAAGGAAACCGCCAATCCTGTGACAACCACCGAGGCATCTCCTTGCTTTCAATTGCAGGGAAGATACTCGCCAGAATTCTTCTCAATCGCCTCACAACCCATCTCGATCAAGGTCTTCTTCCTGAGATTCAGTGTGGCTTCAGAAAAGAACGTGGAACTGTTGACATGATTTTCGCTGCAAGGCAGCTGCAAGAGAAATGTCAGGAACAGAACTGCGAAATGTTCTCAACTTTCATTGACCTTACCAAGGCTTTTGATACAGTCAGCAGAGAAGGACTGTGGAAGATTATGGCAAAATATGGCTGTCCACGAAAGTTTGTCCAAATAGTGCGGCTATTTCATGATGGCATGCAGGCAAGAGTACAGGAAAATGGCGAACTGTCTGAACCCTTTCCTGTCACCAATTGAGTGAAGCAAGGATGTGTCCTGGCACCAACACTGTTCAGCCTCATGTTTTCAGCCATGCTGATGAATGCCTTCGAGAACGACGACATTGGAATAGACATCAACTACCGTATGGATGGAAAGTTATTCAATCTCAGAAGGCTGAAAGCTAAAACCAAAATTAACAGCGACACCGTCAGAGAGCTCCTGTTTGCTGATGATTGCGCTCTGTACGCCAACTCAGAGGCGGACATGCAACACAATGTTTCAGCTTTCTCACATGCCTGTGCCAACTTTGGGCTCAATATCAACTTGGAGAAGACTGTAGTTATGTACCAGCCAGCTCCAGGGAATAATCACACTGTGCCGAATATCAAAGTGAATGATCATAGACTAAGTGTCACAGGATAAATTAACTTGACAGTCGATCGATGACAACCAGGCCCGACATTATTTTGCTAACACAATTGACTCTTTTATGGTGAACAAACTGAGGAAAATACGTCGGTACAGATTCTCTGCACCTGGTCGACAGTGTGTATGAGATCAAAGGGAGTCACGTCGAGTTGTCTACACACAGTCGACAGTTTGATGACAGGATGTTGTTCGAGGGGTGTGTATTGGCAACATTTGTCTACAAAACGGGAGTTGGCCGTTGAAAATAATGGACAGATGTCTGCTAGAGGTCAGAAGGATTCTGTAATGGGAGAAAGGTCTCTGGCTCACAGACAACCCGGATATTTGTTGGATGAGACAAAGAACTCCCCAGATGAAAAATAAACTTGACAGTTAATTGACTCTGGTTAGTCTGGAAACAGGAGGACAAAGCCAGATTCTGGACTGATTGGCGTCTGGACTTTCTGGTGACTCACTCAAGCACCCATATAAAACCCAGTGCAGTAAACAGGTAGAGGGAGTCGAGAAAAACATTCTGACGTGTTAGGATTGGGGATTATTCCGAGTTGTGTTATATTAGAGGGACTGGGCTGTCTAAGTAGTGATAGTTATCCGCGGACATAGATCCAATCGGATTGCCTAGTTTCTCGAGTAACAACAGGAATAGACATATGGTAGGCAATTAATTATATCTAACTTAAGAGTATGATTAGGAATAGAGTACAGTACTGTGCGGTGATATAATGTATTATAGGTGCAGTGATATAATGTATTATGATTAGTGATAGAATGTTCTATAAGTGCGGTGCTAGAAAGTATCATAGGAGCGTCGGCACTAGTATTCTATTGTGTGGCTTCAAGTAGCTTGTGTTATATATCATTTTACTCGGGAAGTGGAGGACAATGTAGTGGAATAATAATTAGAGAGATTAAGGATGGTTGAGAGGGAGGAGGGGAATGTGTAATGGTAGGGTCTTCCAGTAGGGCATCTGCTGGGTTTCTACCCGTTCCTTTAGTCTTTCCTGGTGTTGCCATGTCTCAGATCATATGATTGAGTTATTTGGCCGTATGACAGAGATCGGATCTCTGTTATAGATCTGAGTGCTGTTATTGGCCTACACTTGCCTAATTCTGGCCAGGACTGAGTTGCCCTCACCATGATGTTATCTGCTCTACAGGTTCCATGTACAGTTCCCCTGAGTGTTCCACTTGAGTGTGCGATGATTTACTACGAAGAAGCAGGTTCAAAGTTTTATACAAGGAGGGCTCAGCATCTGAAGACAGAGGTTGCTGAGAGGCCGCTACATAGGGCTTATACCCAAGTTGGTTTGCGGGAACCTGGCTTCTGCTGAGCAGGACATGTTGACGAGATTGAGGTTTAGCCAAGTGATAGATGTATCAATAAACAGTCAGAACATTGCATAATTTATACTGATACCCAGAACAGTTAGATTGTGGTGTTAATATGAGGAATCTTTAGAACCAGTGACTCTAGATCCATTAAGATTTCTCCACTAACAGCGACAATAGAATTAGAATTTCCTGATTAACAATCCGTTAAATAACCGAGGAAGTTCATAGTGTGAATCAGACTCTAATTAGACAGTGTTTGTCAGGGGTGTCCAAGCATCCTGGTGGTTCCAGAGACAACTGAGGAAGTCTTCACGTGACCGGAGGAGCATCACCTGGGTGAGGCTACTTGTATGGGATACATGGTGCTGGTGTGTCTTCAGCACAGGGATGATAATGAATATCCTCTTGAACACTGATCTGAGTCTATAGACGATTTAGAATACCTGTCACACATTCTACACCTTATACACACATACACTTCTCCTACATATACTCTTTGCTTTAATAAATTTCTTGTTTTTATTTGTTGAAGCGAGAGTTGTCAAGTATGTTATGTTGGGGAAGAATGAGAGGGGGCATGATCCAGGGGTGAGTAAGAGTGAGAGGAAGGTGTCTTCAGATTGTGGGAGTGTGTGGACGGAGTCTGCTGGATTTCTCCAGAATAGAGATATTGAATTAAAAATAATGTGGGTGTTGATTCTCTTCACTCCAGGGACGACACTAAAGTGGTAAAGAAGAACAAGTAACTAATACGACAGTCATTCTTTACACACACACGACACTAAGTGTTGTGGACAAATTCACCTATCTTGGCAGCACTGTGTCACAAGCTGCCACAATTGATGACGAAGTGAATGCAAGAATCTCCAAGGCCAGTGCGGCCTTTGGCAGACTGTACAAGAATGTATGGGACAGAACTGGAATAAGCCTGCAAACAAAGCTAAAAGTCTACAAAGCAGTTGTATTATCCACACTGCTATATGCTTGTGAAACCTGGACTGTTTATCAGCGGCACGCTAGGAAATTAAAAAACTTCCACACAGTCTACCTAAGGAAGCTACTGAAGATTAAATGGCAAGACAAGATTCCAGACACTGAAGTCCTAGAAAGAGCATCCATGCCCAGTATCCACACTCTACTGATGAAGAATCAGATTCGCTGGGCTGGTCACTTGACTCGCATGCCAGATCGCAGGCTCCCTAAACGAATTTTTTTACAGCGAACTGCGTTGTAGTAAACGCTCCCAAGGTGGCCAGAGGAAACGCTTTAAAGACACTCTGAAAATTTCACTGAAGGCTTTTGGAATTCATCATGACACCTGGGAGGCTGCAGCCAGAGACCGAAATTCGTGGCGTGCATCATTACGCAAAGGTGCAGTCATATGTGAGGCAACCAGGACTGCAAGAGCTGTGAAGAAAAGGCAGGACAGAAAAACTACTGCAGGAAATCCTCCTCCAGAAACGTCAAGCATTCCTTGCCCACATTGTCAAAGAACATTTCGAGCCAAAATAGGCCTTATCAGCCATCTTAGAACCCACGGCTCCATACCTTCAACCCCACTGGATGAAATGAATGGTCATCATCATTCTTGATGGACAAACAACAACAACACAAAAAGGGAAAGGCTGGCCTCCGTGCTGTCAGGCCTACAAAACTCCATGGCCCAATTTGTGCGGGTGCATTAGCGAAGTTGATAACGAACTGCGCTGATATGTCATGAACACGGTCGGACTCGGGTTCGAAGCCTGAGCTCATCGCCTGCTAAAGTGATGGAAAGAATGACCACATATTCCTCCCTGCATTCAGGCCTACAAAATATAATGGCCCTACAACGCCACCGACACACAGCAGGAATCTTCTTCCAGACAAACGCAAAAAAGTCTGCCTAAATGCCTGTCTGACTATTTATCTTGAAAGGTTTCATTGTTTGTTTTATTGCTTTGCCAACTGGGTGTGAGCGATCACGCTTCTCCACATTTTGCGCACTCCAATAGCATGTACCAGTTCGTGTGTTGACTCCCTTCCTTGCCATGATACAAGACTCAAGAATTTTCTCTCGCTGTAACCCCCATCTCTTCTTCCACACATTTGTCCAGTTGTAACAACGTGTGCTGTTGTTTTCTTCTCATAATGTGATCCCAAAAAATTATGACTTATCTTTTCTGATCTTTGTGATAAGTTGTCTTTGCGACTTAGCCTCGCTCAGAATGTCATTACTAATTTTGACTGTATAAGGAATTCTCAGCATTCTATATTAAGGATATTAATTTAAAAAATAAAAATAAAAACACGAATGTGACCCAATCAAGGCAACACATCAGGCGGTGGGAAGCAAGCTTAAGCCCCTCACAACTACGGTTAAAGGCGGGTGGATTAGAAACCATGACATCACGGCAGTGGGGAGGGGGAGGGACAATATATACTAGAGTAATGAACAGTACAAACAAAAGAATGTATGGCCGTGCTCAAGAAAGAAGCCAGCAATAAAGTATAGTGAAGCAGCGGGACAACATGGACACAAGTTGGGAAAGGCACCTATCTAGGATCAAAGGTAGAAATAGAAGCAACGAGCAGCTCCGAAGCAAAATGTGTAATAAATCAACTTTTTCGCTCGCTCACTTTGAATTCAAGCGTAGTCCGCACTGGAATGATTTTGTGTTTTCCCTGTTGCAGGTGCCATCATCGGGCGAACCCACTCCTACTCCTCAGGTACTTGTAATTTACGTCCCCAAGTCAAGGAAGAGAAGTCAACGATTAAGTCCAACTAACCCGTATGGGAAATGAACCCCTACCTCGCATTAGCGCACCGGAAGTTTAAGGGCAAGTGCCCGTATTCATTCGGCAACTCGACTGTATGTAAATTAAGTAAGGCAGCATTTTATCAGATGAACATTCTACACTAAAGATACAAAAACGTGGAAAGTAGAAAACGAGTCAAGATGGTAACTAATGTCATGCCCATACAATTAAGTGTATGAATCATGGACAATGATTGCGAAGGTAAACCAGCAAGAGACCACGGACGACAGTGAAGGCCAATGATATAAGTTCTACACGAGGCAACTGCACAATTAAAGATCACTACCAACGCGAGTACAAGACAAGCGACATTTTAAAATCACATTATAAGAAGAAAGTGTCTGCAAAAATTGCAACAATCAGGACGACTAAAGGTGTAAAAGTCAGAGGACAACACTGAGAGGAGTTGTTTGCAGAGTGGCAAAGGAAACAGCAGCTCTGGAGCGTAAAAAAAAAAAAAAAACATTGACATCAGTCGCCTGTTAATTTTGCGCCTCTCCGTGTGGTACGCCATGGTAGGACAATGCTATTATTTAGGGCACCTTCGTCGTTTGTATACATCTTAATTTCATTTTTCAAGCGCAGAGTCCACGCTGTTCAAAATGCCTTCTTAACGATATTCATAAAAAGACACACTGCGTTGTAAATTTTAATTTAGGGAGGTAAATATTGGCATTCAATCAGCTACGGTGGGCAGAGAAAGCTACATGACTAAGGGCTTCAACTTGCAGCTAAAGAAAGGGTTAGTTTTCTTTAATCCGTGTACGCACCTGTGGTTCATCTTACCACCTACTGCGAGGGGAGCTTTCTTTTCATATTTTGCAAGCCAGCCAAATCATTGGGCAGATGTCACCAATATTAAAGAACAACCATGTGACACAAGAAACAAAACGAGCATTGTTCGGCACAATTTTCCTTCCCAGTCTTTGCTATCACTGACAGGCGTGGACACTGACAACAAAGGGGGAAAAAGAGAACTTGTAGTAAGAGAAATGCAAAATCTGATAAAGGTAGTTAACTTAAGAAGAAAAGGCGCGATAACATAAGAAGAAAAACAAAAGCAGATAGAAAATAAATTGGCGCACAGCCAATGTTGAATTGGCAAAACTAATTACTGAAGAGCGTGTACAATGGTGTCTTTAATTATTACTATTACTACAAGAAGATGTTATACAGACGGCAATACCACTCAGAAGGAATAGATAACGATCGCTTCAGAAGAGATGGATATACGGCTTCTATGAAGTCCAATATGTTTAGGGCACATATAAAAGCTTGTTGTATAGATCTTCTCATATCCTGATGCTTGGAGGCAAGAAGGAGGAGAAGGAAAATTAGAAGAAGAAGAAGAAGAAGAAGAAGAAGAAGAAGAAGAAGAAGAAGAAGAAGAAGAAGAAGAAGAAGAAGAAGAAGAAGAAGAAGAAGAAGAAGAAGAAGAAGAAGAAGAAGAAGAAGGGGATGAGGAGGGGAGGAGGTGGAGCAGAAGAAGAAGAAGAAGAAGAAGAAGAAGAAGAAGAAGAAGAAGAAGAAGAAGAAGAAGAAGAAGAAGAAGAAGAAGAAGAAGAAGAAGAAGAAGGCGGAGGAGCAGGGGTAGACGGAGGAGGAAGCGGAGGAGGATCAACATCAGCAGCTTAAGAAGAAGAAGGAGAAGAAGAAGAACGAGAACAAGAATCAAGAATAAGAAAAGGGGGAAAAGGGGGGGGGGGGGGGGATAAAAAGCAAGAGGAAACGAACACGCGGAATCGTGCACGGGACATTCACCCTAACCATGTACCCGTAATATACGCTCGTACAAGCTAGTTTTTGGGATGGTAGATTATAGCTAATATGCTTGCTTGCTTGCTTGTGTTCGTTGGCTTGAGCTCCAACGCGAAGTCCTGTATGTCGGATGAAGGCATCCTGTTGTCCAACATCAGTGTGATGTCATACAGGACCTGAGTTTTGCGTGAGTATCCATTGTCCCATGTCTGGCTTATTGGTGTTCAGACTGGTGGTTCCTCGCCGTACAGGCAGACACTCTCCGACTTCGGAGGAATCGGCGATCCTACTGACTTTAGCCAGGACCCCGAAAGGACCTGTTGCCCAGGACGCTCGACGAGGACGCGTCAATAGGTCTTGGCCAGTATGTAACCCGGCCCTGGTGCCTTGGAAACACCTCTGCATCCCATAGCTAATATGATATGCGTTCTTTTAAATGCATCATTTCTCCTAAAATATAATCACACAAACTGCATACCCTTCCCAAAAGCAGTCTGTTCTTGTGCTTCCTCCCATAATTCTTGTTTCCTTGGTGTCGCCCATATTATGTAGAAGATGATATTTCGGCATTTGCACGCAGATACGACTTGGTCAGGGCAAATTTACCAATGGATCTAACGGGAAAGTTCCATCGTGTACTTCATTATCGCAAAAGGGACATCCTGTGTGCATCCCAAGATGATTCTTATCCCTTCGTTCTGAATACGCTCCCGTGGTTCGTACTGGGATTACAATATAATGAGTATCATCAACACGTGACACGACCTCACCCTGACCTCTATGTTGGCAAAATACATAAGTGCAACTTGCATAAAACATCGCAAACGGCCAATCAACTATGGGGTTGTTTGCGATGTCCTGTACAGTATACGAAGCCAACTATTTAGGGAACATGGCATTACGCGTGCGTTGACAGGATTAAGTTTGGAACTCTTACCATTACGCCACTGTGTGGTCACATTCATTGTGCCCTACTAATCTCCACGAATAGTACAGAACTTCCGGTCACCAGCATGGCGGTTAGGCATTGAACCGTTAAGTCCTCTGGCGTGTTTATGCTTGTGTCTACGGTTTTCAATTGCATTTTCCTCATGTTGGACTGGTAGTACTTGGTTCCGTCGCCCTGCTACTGAGTGAGTGCATGGCGCGATACTGTGAGCCGTGAGATTCGTGTGAAATGCTTTTACATCTGTTCGCTGTTGTTTGCACAGTGAACTGCATGTTCAGAACAATGGCCGGCTGTCGCTGAATTGACTTGTTCGCCGTTTCGGTTCACGAGTGCATTTTTCAGAAGACTCCTGGGAGTTGTCGCTGGAGCTACGGAGTTCGTGCTTTGTGCGGCACTTTCGGCGGGCCGCCCTGCGCTGCGGAATGAGACCGAGCATTGTAGGATAAAACCCGGGTCAGTTGAGTTGAGTTGAGTTAAGAACAGACATCACTGCACTAAGGACATTCCCATAGGTGCTCCGTCCCCTCGTTCAACAGCCAGCGAAGAGTCACACTACTAATCGTTCCCACCGCTATCTGATTAAAAGTTCTCTTGTGTCAATGAAGTCTTTCTGGTGACTGCCGATACCTTCGACGATGAACTGTATTTTTCGTAGAGGACTTTTGTGTTGGCATTCTGGCGGCGGCATTATGCACAGTGTACCTGTGCGGGCTGTTGCCTTGCCGAGACTTCTGTCTCTTCCACTTCTCACATTGGGCAGTGAGGAGCATTTTGTGTGATATTCACTGGCACAGGAACGGAGCATAATGGGGACAACCCGTTGCCGTGAAGTTGGAATCGCGACTAGCTAACTAACTAACTAACTAACTAACTAACTAACACACTAACAAACTAACAAACTAATTAACTAACTAACTAAGTAACTAAGTAAGTAACTAAGTAACTAACTAACTAACTAACACACTAACAAACAAACTAACTAACTAAGTAAGTAAGTAACTAACTAACCAACCAACCAACCAACTAACTAATTAACTAACTAACCATCTAACTAACTACAAACTAACTAACTAACTAACTGACTGACTGACTGACTGACTGACTGACTGACTGACTGACTGACTGACTGACTGACTGACTGACTGACTGACTGACTGACTGAACTAACTAACTAACTAACTAACTAACTACCTAACTAGCCAACTTCTTTCCACATTTCTTGTTTGTTAAAAGTAAATAAGTAAAGGGCCCTCATACATGTCTTAACCATACATCACATATGGTGCTAGACTAATGTCACATTTACTGTCCAGGTATTGTCCTGATACCCAGTGTAGGCTGAGTTGATATGGGTGTTCGGGTAAATTTTAAACATTCAAACCCAACCCGATGCCGATCAGGCGAGAGCCTGGCAACTACTTTTCTGCTGCTCCCTGTTCTTTTAGGTCTCCCAGTATTTCATTTCTACTAATACGTGTTCTCAGTGTGTGCTATATCCATCTTTAGCGCTTTTTATTTTCTCACTTCTTAAATCACAGGAATCTGTTTAATTATCTCCATGAGCTCCACATTGTTTTGTTGTTGTGTAATTGTTGTCCTTGGTCGTTTGTCGTGTGATATCAGTCCTTGGATGTTTGTCATGTCATTTTAGTCCTTGGTTGTTTGCCATGCCATTTTAGTCCTTGGTTGTTTGTCATGCCATTTTTGTTGTATTCTGTGCAGGCATCAACTAATGGATGTTTGCAGTTTCTTGGTAGCTATTTTGATGGCCCTCCATGTTTTTGTTTCATTCAGCAGTGCAGATGTGACGTTATAGTTGAGTATTCTAATGTTTGCGCTAGACTGATTTTCTTTTGACGTCCTTGAATGTCCTATTGCTATACATGCTAATCAAAGACACCACCCATCCTTATGCATACAAAGGCAACCCATTTGAACACTCACCAATCCTTATACATACAATGGCAACCTATTTAAACACCCACCAACCCCTATAATACAACGCAAACTATTTAAACACCAACCATCCCCCATACATACAACCACAGCCTATTTGAACACCAACCAGCCCCTATACATACAACCACAGCCTATTTGAACACCAACCAGCCCCTATAATACAACCACAGCCTATTTGAACACCAACCAGCCCCTATAATACAACCACAGCCTATTTGAACACCAACCAGCCCCTATAATACAACCACAGCCTATTTGAACACCAACCAGCCCCTATAATACAACCACAGCCTATTTGAACACCAACCAGCCCCTATACATACAACCACAGCCTATTTGAACACCAACCAGCCCCTATACATACAACCACAGCCTATTTGAACACCAACCAGCCCCTATAATACAACCACAGCCTATTTGAACACCAACCAGCCCCTATACATACAACCACAGCCTATTTGACCACCAACCAGCCCCTATAATACAACCACAGCCTATTTGAACACCAACCAGCCCCTATAATACAACCACAGCCTATTTGAACACCAACCAGCCCCTATACATACAACCACAGCCTATTTGAACACCAACCAGCCCCTATACATACAACCACAGCCTATTTGAACACCAACCAGCCCCTATAATACAACCACAGCCTATTTGAACACCAACCAGCCCCTATACATACAACCACAGCCTATTTGAACACCAACCAGCCCCTATACATACAACCACAGCCTATTTGAACACCAACCAGCCCCTATACATACAACCACAGCCTATTTGAACACCAACCAGCCCCTATACACACAACCACAGCCTATTTGAACACCAACCAGCCCCTATACGCACAACCACAGCTTATTTGAACACCAACCAGCCCCTATACATACAACCACAGCCTATTTGAACACCAACCAGCCCCTATACATACAACCACAGCCTATTTGAACTCCAACCAGCCCCTATACGCACAACCACAGCTTATTTGAACACCAACCAGCCCCTATACATACAACCACAGCCTATTTGAACACCAACCAGCCCCTATACATACAACCACAGCCTATTTGAACACCAACCAGCCCCTATACGCACAACCACAGCTTATTTGAACACCAACCAGCCCCTATACATACAACCACAGCCTATTTGAACACCAACCAGCCCCTATACATACAACCACAGCCTATTTGACCACCAACCAGCCCCTATACATACAACCACAGCCTATTTGAACACCAACCAGCCCCTATACATACAACCACAGCCTATTTGACCACCAACCAGCCCCTATACATACAACCACAGCCTATTTGAACACCAACCAGCCCCTATACATACAACCACAACTTATTTGAACACCAACCAGCCCCTATACATACAACCACAGCCTATTTGAACACCAACCAGCCCCTATACATACAACCACAGCCTATTTGAACACCAACCAGCCCCTATACATACAACCACAGCCTATTTGAACACCAACCAGCCCCTATACATACAACCACAGCCTATTTGAACACTATCTCATAATAGACTTGTATAATAAACATTCTCCTAGCAGTTGTACGGTATATCTCCTTAGATAAATATAATGGCTATCTCAAAAACAATAGTATTAATGCGTGATGTGTTATTTATTATTATACATTTCCAATGTGTTTTAATGCATGTCGTTATTGTTGTTATCTAAGATTATCCTCATAAGGTCCCTTTCATGCAATTCTTGTTTGGTATTCTGACATCCCATGGGATTCGCAACTTTGTACTCTTAAACCACATTTGTGCTTGCTCCAGTCTCTTAATACTCCTGATGTGGCATCTATAACTTTAAATGTTTATATTGTCACGTGTGTCCTCTAAACTGCACTTCTATGAACGCCAATCAATACTTGCTAATTTGTTTAAGTACTGTCTCGGTATCCTCAATGGTCCTCCAGCTGTTGATCTTCTTAATATGTTCGTTTCCTTTATAATATCCTGCCAATTAATAAATATTTGAATTTATTTATTTGGTTAAAACATTTGTCTTCTATTGTAATACCACATTTTTGTGTCATATTTTCTACATCGTAGTGTCATTAATTTAGCGCCTTTAGACCCAACTGTTTTCTTTTCTTTTCAAATTATAGAACGGGTTATTACATATACAAATGATAAATAATTTGGGGGAAAATACCTTCAGCATGAATATCCGAGGCTGTGGGAAAATAGGTATAAATTAAGCTAAAAATAAAGAGCTATAAATGAATAAGCGTAGAGAACCACTGTTCTATCGTACTGCTCTACCCTGGTGATTTATTTATTAATTGACTCTTTATGACAGGAATTAGCCGTGTCAATTACCAAAAATTGCATGGGGTGTCAATTTTCCGCGTCT
Organism: Cepaea hortensis; assembly: GCA_963921405.1. Taxonomy (NCBI): domain Eukaryota; kingdom Metazoa; phylum Mollusca; class Gastropoda; order Stylommatophora; family Helicidae; genus Cepaea; species Cepaea hortensis. The sequence continues at coordinate 37,792,511 of OY992882.1, forward strand.
AGCATTCTCCAAGTATCCCTTTCTTGTCTGAACTAAGCTTGCCTTGACACGTCTTATTTCCCCGTTTCTTCTGGTTTGTCCTTCTCTCCCAGGCGTATCCTCTAAATCACAGAGATCAGTAACAAACATATCCTATCATGTTCACTTCAATAACCCCTCATTTCCAACAATAAAAACCGTTTTTCTCCGGATCCAGCTCTAACAATAACTAACCACAATCTAACCATAGTGCCCGCGTCGTTTTATTCCACTCTCAGTTGACACTGCTGTCAGTACAAAAGCCATCAGCAACATCCCCATTCCTGGACCCCCGGGTGAAAGGCCGTCCCCAGATAACGACTGGTGCTAATCATCACCCTCACGCCCACACGGGTCATGCCGGGTGACGCCGAATGTAATGCAGGCACCCGACCCCCCACCGACCCCCAGACCAGAGTGTGTAATCGGGACCCTTAATTTGCAAGTGGGAGGGGAGACAGTTGAGATGGCATTTGTGTACACTTTTACTGTGGAGGGCCAACAAAGGCGAGGAAACATAAGAAAACGTGGAAAAATGGATAATGAGGATGGAAAGGAAGACATATGTATTTTCGTCTTTCACTCAAAGGCAGTAGGAAAGATAGTTTTGAAATTTAAGTTCATGATTGACAAGTAGTCATTGCGTTTTACCACACCATTTGCCACCACAAACTACTAGCTCTACCTGCTTCTACCTGCCTCTACCTGCCTCTATTACCGCTGACCTCTTCGGACGTCAGTGTGTTCCCAGTGCCTTTCCTCTCACTGTATGACCACATAATATAAACATAATACTGTTTTGTCTTTATTCTTATATTTACGTGCTAGGTTTTTGTTTAAACCCATCAGAAAGTATGACAAATAAAGATACATTAGATGGTTAGCATGGTCGAATGGATAAGTGCACGCGATCTTAAACTTCCGGTGTGCTGATTTCCAGTTAGCGTACTTCACCCCTAAACCGGTTAGTTGGACTAAAATGGTTGACTTCTCGTCCCCCCATCCTTTTTGGGGACGTAAATTACAAGTTCCTCTGAAGTCGGAGTGGCTTCTCTGATGGCGAGGGACACTGGTAATATGGAAGGCTAATCCACACGCTAAAATCAGTCCAGTGCACTCGAAGTAGTGGCACATGTATGGACTACGCTTGAATTCAAAGCGAGCGAATTCACACACACAGACACACACACACACGAGCGCGCGCGCACACACACATATACATACACACATACACACACAACACACGTGAATTTGCTGGCACTTATAGAAGCACTGGCACTAAATTTGGATCACAGGACACTCAGTGCATTACGAAATATGTATGAATACTGTGATTGTAACCTCATCATCACATCCCCTGTCTTCTGGCGTAGGCGTTCAGACATCGCCACCTACCTCGGTCCTTGGTGTTGTGGATCAAATATATTGATGTTATCCCTCGATGTCGTTGTCTTCAACCATCCAGCATAATTTTTCACCATCTTCTCGCCATGTTTTCTTATATGCCTATATCATGTTCAACTTTCATTAATCTTTCCAATGCTAGTGACACTGGAAGTCCTAGGTGTTCGCAAAATACATTTCATAATTCACATCTCCGTGGCTTCAAAGCTTTTCCAATATTTGTTGGTTCACTTGCCAAGATTCATTGCCTTACAACGCGGCAGGTTCTATATAATGTGTTAATACTCTCTTTCTGACATTTGGTGAGAAGTGCCTTATTGCATCAGATCATTTTAATTTCCTGAAACGCCCCTTGTGCTTGGCCTCTTCTTAATCTCTTTTCTAAACTGCTGACTCCAGATGACGGCATCGCTAGGTTGAAGGAACACGTATTATTCAACCTACGGTCAACTACACAGCCCTAACATTGTCAAGGTATCATCACTAGCTAGACCTATCATTCATGCAAACCCACAAATATGGAACACGGGCTGCATTTATTCTCTACTATGTTTATATCAGTGTAGATCTTAGTGAGGAACTGTGGTGGCACAGTTGCTAGGACTCTTGCCTGCAGGACCGGTGGTCAAGTGATCGAACCCCCATCCAAGCGGAGCGTCTTTTAAATTAACCTAGTCTTCCAGGTCGACCCACTCTAAATAGATAAAAGGAAATGTATTGGGAAGTTAAGGCGGTGGGCGTTATATTGATCACATTGCCCATCGAGTGTTGGTTGGTCTATCCAATGTGTATCAATCATAGATCAAATAAAACAAAGTTATCTGCGGAAAAAAAGACGAAGCCATACGATATAAACCAGTGTAAGGAAGTCAATTCGTTTGCCTTTAAAACTTGCTAAATTTACTTCCATGTTTTGCTGCAAGTAGTGTATAATTTAAAGAAACATTGGTCGGATGATTTATTAATCATCTGGAAGACTGTACACCCAGAAAATTAATCTGGAAAATCTGCGATATTGGTTCCAGTAAGCAATGGATGAAGACTCGCCGATGTCCCTGGGTGGGGAGTTATATTAGGCAATATATTAGACATCTTTTCATCTTCATATGGTAAACGCTGGGCAGAAACTAAGTTGACTCGCAAAAGGCGGAACGTCTATATTCACCGCAGGAATTACGCCTGCCGATGACGACAAACAAAAAGGGGAAGGAACATGTTTTCCGTTTAGGTAACACCTGTTGAAGACGACACACGAAGAGAGGAAGAACAGAGTTCTCCGCTGAGGTGATGTGACATGTTTGATTGAGTTGCCAGAGGACCTAGTTTGGAGTGTTCTCTGGAGATATATCTTGAATAATAAATAACAAGATAAAGGATATGATTTAGCACGTTTTGTCTAGAGGTCACTCAAATGAGCTAATCATTCCCGCAATAGCCTTTTTTGGAGAACATTTTTCTTTGGCTCAAACCCCCACTGTGAGACCACTATGTATCTACACAGAAATTTATAAAAGAAGTAAAATAGTTCACCCAAGGCCAGAGAAGATCTGAACTATTAGCGCCTGTGCAACTGAGGATCCATCTCACTCAACATAATGTTGCCAGTGTGCTGTTCGTCCGTCACATAGATCTTCTCCTATATATTTTGTCATTTTGTGACCTATATCAGTTTGTCCCATTTCTTTGGGATTGTAGGACCCAATTATTTGTAGGTAAACAAACTTCAACAATAACTGTACATTACATCTGTTGGACAAGACATCTACATGACAGTTTCTTGACAAAAGTGGGACATACATTCACAAGGAATTGTGTACACCAGCCATTGTACAAGACTTACATCATAACAGATACTTGACAACATCTATACAGGACTTTTCACAATATGTATAATCAACCACAGCCCTTAAGACAGTCACAGATACAATACTTGACAGCAACTGTACAAGAAATTCACTGAGGACATGTACTTAAAACACCGGTCCATTGAATACACAATTTATTGAGTTGATGGTGAGTCGAGTGATGACCATTGTCTCATCTCCTGTCATGTCAACACTTCAATTATTGCATAGAAAATGCATAAAATATGTCACACATGCAGGTTGATAAACAAGATACAACACCTCCCCATTACTCCACCACCCAATAATAAATTCTCCTCCTCCTCTCCTCTCTAATCACCACTACACCATTGACTTTTATCCTTTCCTCTACTGTTAATGAGGGAAAACCAAGATAAGCCATAACCTGGGGCAAGCATAGGGACCTTCTGCTCCACTGGTCTGTTTAATCCTTTTAGCACCTATGATGGGTGTTGGACAAGCTCAGGTTGCAGTTCTCCCCATGATGATTTTCCAAGTCTGACTAATTATCCCCTACTGTCACAGTTTGAAGAAAAGCCACAGTCTTGTCTTTCACTGGTGAGTTGACTGTTTATGAAGTTGAGACTTAGGATGTTGTTCTCCTTTTGAAGTAGAGGAAGATCTAAGATACAACTATGTCCCAGTCTTCTTCCTTCTCCTCAGTCTATCTCACGTACTTTACATACAAGTCTTCATTCTGAACACTGTGTGAGCACCAGGCTGGAGATTAACTAAGATAAGTCCTAGCCAAACAATCCATTGTCCCAGTCATTTCACCAGACGTCCCGAATGAGGTTCACCACCATAGACTTGTTGTTTAGTTCTCAGATGTCATTGATAATTATGATCACTGAAGTCTTCAGAACTCTTTTTCTCCCTTATTTATATGCAGCTGTTTGAGAGCTGAGCTGAAAGTCTCTAGGAAATTCCCATATTGTGGGTTCTAGAAGATTTCACTTATAGAGAGTTGGTTCTGGATTCTGGGACTACTGGTTAGTTTTCCCAGATGATATATGGATGGCCTCTCCACCATACTGTTCTCTGTCGATATACAAAATGGTACAACATCTCTTTACATATGTTAAAAGATAATGTTATTATACATCAACAGACACAGATTGGGGATGGGGAGGAAACGGATGGGTGTGGTCCAAACACACCTCTCCTAGTTTGATGATGTAGTGTATTTCACTCTGATATACTGTGGTAATCACAAGACCATATGCTGAGACAGGGTAGCTTAACACAATTACAAGCATTTATGTGGTCTAAGTTCCACCATGTTTGAACCACAGTAGACCTGGGCACAAGGAGGACCAGACACAGTACAGCAATCATTGTGACATAGCAACATGGGACAGGCATTGTGAAGGGAAATGGAAAATAGGCATTTACAACTGCAATATGCATTATGTATTAACTAATGGCATTTACCCAATTAGCAGACCAGACATCCATTCCTATGGCTGTGATGTTGGTGCATGAATGTCCTATTCCATATTCACTTACACAGCAATGCCAGACCTCACCCCTTTTCTCAGACAGACCTGACTCACAGGTACATCATCTTTATCATCATCATGTGCTCTTTCCCCACTGAGTAATTTTCATGTCTACTACAGTAGGTAACAGAAGCTCAATTGCATACACAATTGTTCACATATGCACCAAGCACATATGGGAAAAACATGTTTAGTCCTTGTAAATTTGCATGAGCCATACATTATATTCAGCCAACTAAGACACAGGTTCACACACCTATGGTTCTCTTAGGAACTAGTTTATATGAACCATCCTACAGTAGAGGTAACAGTGTAATACTTCAAAGAGAAATTGTATTAATTCTCTTGAGCATATAGCCATCAGGCATCACATGGACTTAGCAATTCTGGCGTGCCACACACAACCTGTTTACATATGGATATTGAAGCATCTTTCCTTCCACTAGATGTGAGAGGCTATTTATTAAATCACCAACTCACTCACTCCAACATTCTCAGCCTTTTACAAAGGAACTTGTACATGTTTACATCACTCATTCCAATCCAGACTGCCATAGGTTAACTCGCGAGAGCAAAGGTACAGTTGATTTAAGGAATGAGTCATCCTAGGCATGAAGAATGCACAAGGGGTTTGGGTTTGCGAATTTGCATGAGTGTACTACACATTCATCAAGCATACGCAACAAGTCACAACAAGGGATTGATATGCACTTGGAGTATACAGCGTGAGAGACATGTCAAGGTTGAAGATGCAGTGTTCAGAATTCTGGCGCACAGAAGTTAGGTTTTCCACTTTCACATTTTATTCATAAAATACTCTTATATTCTTCTCTTTCGTTCACTAGGTCTAGCCACAACATTAAAGTATGTTTTAAAGTGGTACCTGTTGTCCAGAGAACAATATATTATTGAATCTTTAAGGGCATTGTTGGGTCATCACATCACACTAGCGACCGCTCTCGGTGGAATCCCCGCTCAACTAATTAGATTTTAAAATATGGCCCAGGAATAGCGTGGGTTCATTACCTATTAGCCAATGAAAACAAGCGCATACCTCTGCCCTCCCCCAACTCGTTCTAGAACATACGATCTAATAATAGCCCTTCTATTTGGGATGGTCCCCGTTAAGACTTAAAGTATCTTTATGAAATGTGTAGGACTGGGAATGGGGAATTCTGTTCCATCATGCTACAGGTGACACCTGTTGATGACAAGCCAACAGAAGAAGAAGCATAGTCTAGGCAGGGTGACACCTGTTGATGACAAGCCAACAGAAGAAGGAGCATAGTCTAGGCTGGGGTGTACTTGTTGATGACAGGCCAACAGAAGAAGAATCATAGACTATGCTGGAATAATACCTGTTGCGGGCGACAAACAAGAGAAAAGCGACCATGTTCTCCCATTTAATGACACTTTTCGCAGACGATGATCTTTACAAACTTTACGAAACTGCAAGGTAGTCTTATGGTTTCCCACACAAAGATACTAGACCCACTTTAGTGCTCACAGCATTTAGAGCTCACGAATGTATTCAGAATTAGTACGTTCCTTGTCTGCCGGATTGGAACGAAGTGATCGCGATTACCATATTATACAAGTGGTAACAAGTACAAGAATAAATACAACGAATCGCCAAGTTCCTCACCAACATCAACAACAACAGCAAAAATCACAACAACAAAAACAATAACAACAACAACGCCAATATACACAACTCTGTAGCTATCTGTTCTCTTGTGTGAGCGTATGACAGCTGGACACATACCGCAGATATGAAGTGACAAAACCAGGAATTCGAATACAAATGTACATTCTACCCAATCTCGTATACTCAAAGACAAACATGTTAGTAAGTAAAGATAAAAAATCCCATTTACAAGACTTGAAGCTCATATGGTATATGGTACTAACTGCATAATTTTATTGACTAATCGGCACTTGATAACTATGTGGTCAATACCACGCCCGCTGCCTTTACTCCCCATGACATTTCCTTATACCACATGTAGGCTTAGTCGACCTGAGAATCCAAATACATATAATAAATCGGCATCGCTGGAGATTCTTCTTCTTCTTCTTCTTCTTCTTCTGCGATCATCCGTAGTTTTTTTTTTTCGGATGTGATTGCGTTGTGCCTGTTTACAGCAGAGCTGCGTTCTTGCGCCGTTAGGCCGACACATCCGACTTCTGCGGGCATTTGTTGACCGGGTTAACCTTCCCGGGGGGCTGGAGATTCGAACAGATGACTATCAATCCTGCAGGTAAGCATCCCAGTCACTGCGCCACCACAACTCCGGGTTTTGTAGGGAACTAATACATTCTTCTACATGCTACCGAAAACCACTCTTCCCAATAGTCAGATGCCGAAAGCATCCATTTTTGGTCATGTGACTGGCAATGACTGCATCTGAAAACACTCCCCCAGGAAACAGCTGAATTCAGGCGGCGATAAGACATAAACAGGGAATTCTGAACTGGCAACATTAGCTGATTCAGCGCCAAACAAACAGAAGGTTTGGACCGTTGTGATACACAATCAAATCAACAAGTATAATGTAAACTTCCCTTCACTGCGCATTGAAATTACGGAAGATGCTGTGAAACAAAACAGATAAAACAATGACTCTAGTATGGTGTTATATCCAAATGGAAGGCCACATCAGGCGAATTAATTACCTTGTGGATTTAATCAGTTAAACAACCGACAGGTTAAGCTAAGCCACCATTGTACAGTACTTTCTATTGAACATGTGCAGCAGATGAAGACCTCACTTTTGTGGTGCCGTCCAAATCCCAGCTGGTCAAGTTAGAACGGTCAAATGCTTCACGATCAGCCCTCAATGGAAGGCAGGGACAGTCCATGGGTATTATCCGCCATCCAAGGGAGGCTTCCATAGTTGCAGAGCCGACACATAGTGCTCTGGTGCTGGGCTCACCGAGGGAATCGCCACGTCCTGCTCATGGCTGTTTTAATTCCTCACTTCAATGTATTGGGCCTTTCGTTCGCTATAGGCTGCTCCCCGCACAGACCAGGAACGGTCGGACTGCAGATGGTATCTACTCAGCGAGCTTTCGATTCGGACATGTGCTAGTCGTTGTGCCCGGAAATCAAAATAGTTAGAGCTGTTTCGGGCACAACGGACATTCGGAAAACTAGCTAGTCAGAGCTGTTCCGGACATGAAGGACATTCGGAAGACTAGATAGTCAGAGCTGTTCCAAGATTTGGAAGACTAGTTAGTCAGAGCTGTTCCGGGTACGATCGACATTTCACTCGGACGTAATTGCATGGTGCCAGTTTTTATTTGCCACCTTAGGCCGGCACATCCGACTTCGGCGGACATTTTTTTTTTAAATGAGGTTAGCCTTCCACGGGTTTCGAGGGACGTTAGACTCTTACTGTTGTGGTGTCGCTCACATCTCAGCTGGTCAAGGTAGAACTGTCGAAGACATCACAGTCAACTCCCAAGAGAAAGCAGGGGCAGACCATGGGCATTCCCCGCCATCCAAGGGGGCTTCCATAATTGCAAAGCCGGCACATAGTGCTCTGAGACAGGGCTCACCCGAGGGATCGTCACATCCTGCTCATGGCTGCTTTAATTCCTCACTTCCATGTATTGGGCATTTCGTTTCGCCACTTGTCGCTCCCCACACAAACCAGGGACGGACATTCTGCGGACGACATCCACTCATCAAGCTTTCGCTTCGGACTTCCACGTGATGGATTCGCTAGCCAAGCTTTCCATTTCGTGGTTTTGAGACGTTTTTCCACCTTACGACATCCACTCATCAAGCTTTCGCTTCGGACTTCCACGTGATCGATTCGCTAGCCAAGCTTTCCATTTCGTGGTTTTGAGACGTTTTTCCACCTTACACTATGAGTCACTCTGCTCACTCTATGAGTCTAGATATAGGCTTTCACCGTGACCACTTCGTGCGGCTGAACCGCTTTGCCGCCTTAAGTATCGCTCACGAGGTAGGCTGTACGTGCTGCCGGCTCAGCACCTTAACTCCATTCATCGGAGAGCGAGTAACGGCCACGCCCCCTCATACGGGGATCCCTCATATCCCCCAGCTGAGGGCCTTCGAACAAGTATTTGAACTAATCATTTAGCGTGCTCAGCACCTCACCTCCTTCTTACAGTAAGTGAGTATCGGCCCGGCTCTCACATCCGAGGGTTTATGGCTTAGAAGCTTTCAACCATATCCCTCAGCTGGGAGCCTTAGAGTATGTGTCCGGACCAAAAGTTAGCGGCATCGTGCGCCTGATTTAGGCTTTGACTGCTATTCTCAGTCTACCTGCAGGTTGTGTCTCTCTTGGTCTGGTCCCTAACCCAAGTCCTGTCCGACACATAGTTGTGCTTCCGTCGGGTTAGCTCTTGGGGTCATTGGGACACGCAAGCCCCTCCCTCCCCGCCCCCCGCCCCACCGCGACAAGGTGGAGCCACATCGGTGGCTTGGGGGGGGGGGGGAGGTGTCTAAGAAGACTTATTCATTTGGACAAGCTAACTTCCATGGAATACCTTGACTACGACGGCGTCGGCCGTGATACCCCGGCAATTGCCAGCTTGGTTTCGTTTGTTTATGGATCACTTAATTGTACATCCACCCATCCATATTTTGCCATGCCGATAAGCGTGAGTGGTCATATTTTGTCATCTCACTCGATCACCAGAGTCGTAAATCACCTCAGTGTTCCTGTCTCGACCATACCAGGTGGCCAAGCCATCCAGGTATTTACTTCTCGGTCTTCCCCTTGGTCTTCTCCCTTCGATCTTGCCAGTTGTCACCAAGTTCTCCAAGTCATTTCTTCTCATAACATGCCCACAAAATTTGACTGTCTACGTCTAATGTCTCTAATCAGTTTACGATCTTCATTTGTTTCTTGAAGGACTTGTTCATTGGTTTTTCTGTCTGTCCGTGGTATTCTTTGCATTTTCCTCAGAAATCACATTTCCACAGCCATAAGATGTTTTTTCAGCTTGACTGCATATTGTCCACGCTTCACATCCATACAAAAGTACAGGTTCTATGTAGTACCTCAACACTATTTTTCTCGTTTCGATTGTTATCATTTTATTGGTCAGTATGTTTTTCATCTTGCAAAAGGCTACCTTCGCAATGACAATTCTTGTTTTAATCTCTTCAAGGCATCTCCCATCAGATGTTATGACTGTTCCGAGATAACTGTACCGATTCACTTGCTTAAGAATATGCCCATTTACTAGTATATCACATTGTGGTATTTCCTTCTTCCCAGTGACGACCATAATCTGTGTCTTCTTACTATTCAGTTCTAACCCTAGTTGTTCACTGTGTGCAACAACCGCATCTACTAAATGCTGCAGGCCCTGTTCATTGTCTGCAATTAAAACTGTATCATCTGCATATCTAATGTTATTGATGTATCTTCCCCTAATGTTAATTCCTTTCATTTCTTCTAATTTCTGAAAATATTTTCACTGTACAGGGAAAAAAGATCTGGAGACATTACACATCTCTGTCTCACACCTCTTTTAATAGGCTGATATTGACATATATCAGTATCAATTCTGAAGGCAGCATATTATTTCCAATATATGTTTTCTTTGCTAGTCTAAGGTCTTTTCCATCAATTTGTAGATCTTCAAGCATCCTTATCATGTCGACGTCTCACTTTATCTAAAGTCTTTGTGTAGTCAGTAAAGCATATATATATATATATATATATATATATATATATATATATATATATATATATATATATATATATATATATATATATATCTTTGTTTACTTCCATAGAACGTTCAATTACTGTTCTCAGTATATACACAACATTTACTGTACCCTTGCCTTCTACAAACCCACACTGTTCTTCTCCTATTTCGGGTTGTATTTTCTTCCTAGCTCTTTGCATGATAATTCTCAGCAAAATCTTCGAGATGTGGCTCATTATACTAATTGTTCTATGCTGATCACATTCCAAGGCTCCTGATTTTTTCGGGATTGCAATAAATACAGAATTACATAATTCAGGAGGTATATCTCCAGTATCGTATATTGCGTTCAGCAGTCTGGTGACTTGGTCTATTCCATATTCTTCTAAAGCATTGATCATTTCTATTGTGATGTTATCCGTACCCGGGGTCTTGCCAGTTTGCATATGGTTAAGAGCATTCTGAACTTCCATCTTCAAAATTGATGGCCCTTCATTATTATTCCGATGATTATATTGTTCTTCATAAAGGTCTTTCACATAATCTGACCACGCATGCAAAATCTGAACTTTTTTCTATTATGATTTTGCCTTCTTTGGTTTTTAGGCAACCCGTTGATGTGTGCGTTCTTTTATTAGTGATGTTATTAATTCTTTTGTGCATTCATTTGGTATTCCGGGTGTTGTGTTGGTTTTCCAAAAGCCATGTTTCTTTTGCCTCTTTGCATAGCTTCCTAATTTTTCCTGTGAATCTCTTCATATTATTCCTTTTTATTTTTGTTATTTCTTCTTATTTCCATGAGTTTTATGATGTCTTCCGTCATCCATTTCTTGCGTCCTATTAAATGTTTTACTAATATTATCTGTATTACTAATACACTAATCGTACACGGATATCTTTATAAGTACTCAAGTTTACGACTATTGGTCACAAAAGGAGACTCTTATCACAACACGCGAAATCTGTAGCACTCACGAGGATCCAAAATGTACAGTTTTGTAATAGAAGAGGAAGGAGACGCACTTCTGTAAATAAAGGCACATGATTGGCAATGTGTGCGGTAATGAGTAATATAATTAAGTACATGATGAATTGCTTAGCTTAGACTAAGTCATAATCATCATGCTCTTATTCCACTTTTGCCGTCAAGCGCCGCCGTAAGCAACAGGGGTTAGAATTAAATTGTAAAAAGACACAGGTTATGGTCGTCAGTAGGAAGGAAGAAGTGCCACAATGTAATATACAAGTAAATGGGAGTATTCTTCAACAAGTGAATCGGTACAATTATCTCGGAACACTCAAAACATCTGATGGGAGATACCTTGAAGAGATTAGAACAAGAATTGCCATGGCGAAAGTAGCTTTCAGCAAGATGAAAAACATTCTGACCAATAAGAAGATGTCAATTGAAACGATAAAAAGAGTGTTGAGGGGAACCTGCTCTTTTGTATGGATGTGAAACTTGGACAGTGTGCAGTCAAGCTGAAAAACATCTGATGGCTGCAGGAATGTGGTTTCTGGGGAAAATGCAAAGAATACCATGGACAGACAGAAAAATCAATGACCAAATACTACAGGAGACAAATGAAAATCGTAAACTGATTAGAGCAATTAGACGTAGACAGTCAGAATTTTTTGGACATGTTATGAGAAGAAATGACTTGGAGAACTTAGAACTAAGAAAAACTTAGTGACATCTGGCAAGATCGAAGGGAACAGACCAAGAGGAAGACCTAGAGGACAATACCTGGATGGCTTGGCCACATGGCATGGACGAGACAGGAACAATGAGCTGATCCACGACTCTGGTGATCGAGTGAAATGGCGAGTCGTGACCGCCCACGCTTTCCGGCATGGCACATGATTGATTGTCGCCGGGAGTAATAGTTTACATCCCAGCGCTCGATATGTGACACTGGATAGTGTCATTCCGTGTGATTGTACAATGTCTTTGATGTCACCAATCCATGTTATTCTCATGCGTCCTCTTGCTCTCGTATCAGATCTTCTTTGATGTATCGCCAGTGCTGGTAGTTGATGGGTGTTGCATTCTAACGAGATGGCCGAACTATGTGACATTCAGCCTTTCAATATATGTATCACAATGTGTTGATCCCACTGTCTGTCTGAAAACATCATTTCCTATTCGGTCTCGGATAGTTAAGTTGGTAGCTCTCCTCAAGCATCTGGTCTCGTCGGTTTCGATTTTTCATAAGCGTGGTGTTCATAATGTCCAAGTTTGACAATAGTAGCATTGGGTTGAAGTGAATATGCTATTCATTATATGTCGTTCTGAGGACATAGCTATGTTTGGATGTTTCAGTATGGGTGCTAGTTGATATATAAGCGCATTTGCTTTTTGACATCTGGTTTTAATTTCTCGGTCTATTCTGCCATCTTCTGTGATCATACTTCTAGATATTTAAATTAGTGACATTGTTTCAGAATAATTAAATATGTGTTGTACTGCTTAAACTTATAACGAATTAAAATAATTAAGTGGGTGAATTGCTTAGTAAAGACCAAAGTAAAATAATGAAATGTAAGGTAAAGTGCTTGTTACAGACCGATCCACGTGCGACAACCGAATGATACTGCATTAAAAAGGCTGATTCATTGTGGTTCAAACAAGAACAGCATATTAAATATATGTGTAAATAGTATTATTTACAGCTTCAAATCAGTAAGGCATTGCCTTATAGTTGTTTGTATAGATGTTATTGGTAAACGTAATTTGAAAATAGCAAGTGGAAGACAAAGAAACAAATACCTAAATGGCTTGACCACTTGGCATAATCGGGATAAGAAAACAGACTAACTCAAGACATTTGTGATGTTGTGAGATGTTGAACCACGACGCTGTATCGAACGGTTGGACCTATCAAAGACATATTACTTGGCTGGGAGTAAATATACGACGACAGGAAACATTTCATAACGATGCAACAGACAATTTTCAAACAAACTTAATATGAATGAGAGCAAACATTTGTGAACGCACTATAGTGTTTTGCTGAGATCTGTACGTATAACTTTACCCATGAGACTAGGAGTAATTGAATTCGATGAGTTTCGTACAATCAACTTTATAAACCATGTCACCAAACTTCTACTCAGAAGAATCGACTTGCCACATAATATTGATAGACTTTGCAACTGGCATCTTTATCACAACGAATGTAAATTTCAACTCTGCAGCCCACTTCGTCAAAGTCTGTACATTTGATTGCATTTCCAATTGTTTCTTATCGTCATCCTTTCAGGTCTTCAAACTGTGTCTATGAAATGACTAATATAGATTGTTCTTAGGTTTCTCCTAGATCCTGCCTCTGTTACAACATGTGTATAGCTGAGTGAGATTGTGTATCACATTGTTATCTTTATTTTCTTAGACACATTTCTGTTGCTTTCAGAAATATTCTCCTTTGATTGTATTTCTAATGGTTTCGTTTTGTCGTCCTTTCTTGTCTTCAAACAGTGTCTGTGTAATGACTATGATAGATTGTTCTCAGGTTTCTCCTAGATCATACCTCTATTACAATATGTTTACAGCTGAGTGCGATTGTGTATCACAATGTTATCTTTGTTTTCTTAAACACATTTTTGTGGCTTTCAGAAATATTCTCCTTTGATTACAAATTAACTCCTTTGTCCCATGCAGTTGTTAGTCACTTACTCGAACTAATTACTGTTTTCATCACTGACTCATACTGTTATTACTTTAACCCAGTCTCAATTGTTGATTAATAAAAGATTTAAAAATGCTTTCACGTGCCCTATATATGGACAAATGCAAGTGAGATTGAAAAGAGAGGGAGAGTTTAAGAACATTAGACTTAACAACGAAATTCTAAAGGCAGACATCAAGAACTATACGTGGTGATTGTGAGAAACAGTTACAATACAATACCTGAAGTTCAAAGCACATATAACAATGGTAAATGTTGAAAAACTGCATCCATCAAACACGCAATGTGACATTACTAGAAAGAAGACAAAAGCCTAAGAAGAATTGGATTACTGGAGAAATCTTAAAATTGATGGAAAACAAAGTAAAAATGACATAGTGAATATAAGATAAACAAATACAGGATAAATGCACAAAGGAAAACTAAAATTGGTTAAAGGAACCGTGGAACAACACCGAATTAGATTCTTTTCAAGATAAAAAAAAAAAAAATACAAATCATTGATTTGACAGATAGTCAGACAGACAGAAGTAAGAGGATTAGACACAGAATGATTGAAATCAAAGTCAGGGAAGGTATTAATAGAAAAAGATGATATGTTAAAGACATATAATAAACAAGAAGCGAGTTATATTAAGGAGAAGTAGCAGAATTAAAAGAAAACATTACATTAGAAGGTTCATCAATGCAAAACGAACAAATTACCGATACTATCAAAGAAAGGAAGAACCACTGGGTCGATTAAATCCGTGAGGGGAAATACAAATAGTGTGATAATTTAGAATAGACATATTGACTAAACTATTTAATACTGTTTTCAACAGCGGATATATATATATATATATATATATATATATATATATATATATATATATATATATATATATATATATATATATATATATATATATATATATATACTTTAGCGCATTCACAAATGCGCCCGCTCCCCCTTCACATCCCGTATATAAAAATCCATAACTAAATGAGTAACTGAGAGGAAATTATGAGATTTAGGATATAACCTTATCATTACGTACATTTAAAACAAGCACAATTTTGTTATGGAGATTGTTAAGCAAATGTCATTGTTTCTTTGTATGCGGTATAAAATGTACGGGTCAGTGATAAAGTGCATATTATGAAATGTATTAAATCTTCACACGGAAACATCAGTGTTCAATAATAAATATTCTCTGTGGTGCACAGGAATTTCCTTATCAGAAACTCATCACATAGTGGAATAGACATTTTCAGAGGACATTGCCCGAATTGATGTGCATTACTGTAAAACAAGTTTGTTAGCGTGAAATCAATACACAGTCTCCAAAATATCAAAGAAATGTCACCACTTTTTCCGATTTAAGTTGCCTTTGGACCTATCAAAGACATATTACTTGGGTGGGGGTAAATATACGACGGAAGGAAAAATTTCACAACGATGCAACAGATAATTTTCAAGCAAATTGAACATGAATGAGGGCAACAATTGTGTACGCACTATAGTGTTTTGCTGAGATCTGTACGTATAACTTTACCCAAGAGACTAGGAGTAATTTAATTCGATGAGTTTCGTACAATCAACCTCACAAACCATGTCACCAACAAATCACAGGGTCTCAACTGCTAGCACTCTTGAACGGATTACGTCACACTTTTCCTAACTCATCCATTTTCTTCTCCTCCATCATATCACCGAGTTATGGACACCAGCGCCGTCTAGCTGACATAAATAACAACATGTTGCAGAAGTTCTGTTCTCAAAACAAGATACAATTCATCAACAATACAGCATCATTCACTTCACAGGCTGGTGCACCAAAAAAGAGTCTTTACAAGGATCAAATACATTTATCTACATTGGGCACCAGTTTTCTCGCCAAGAATTTAAAATATCCAGAACGGACATACCATACATCCAATACGGGATCGCGGCGGACACTTTTAGCTACTCCTGAAACTCAAGCCAGACGACATACTCCCGTCACATCAAGTACCAATAGGACAGAAGTGTGCAGACCACTCATAACCACTGCACCTGAAATCCAAGCCAGACGGGACACTACCACAACACCAAGTCCGTTAAATACGTCGTCTTTCACACAGGAGGGTAATAATTACGAAGATATGATTCCTATTCTCCCCAGAAAGGATCCGACTCTCAGCAACAACGACGTGCCAGCACAACCTCCTGTTAGCCACCAACCAGAGGCTCTAGTTGGTAATCATTACATACCCATGAGACATCATCAGTACCCATTTAATTGTAATCCAGAATGGTTGCACCTCACACGGTATAGCCCAGCTACACTTCGTCAAGCACTTATAATGTCGCTATACCAACAACCAACACAACCTGGTATTTACTAGCAACTTAGGACAAAGCTACACCGGATCTCGGTACAAGAAAGAGCCTCTCCTTAAACGTTTATCTGCATATTTGGTTATAACTTGATCTAGTAAAGTATTAGGTTATAAGTTATTACAAACATTGACTGGTTTTGACTTTATATTAATTGATAGTACTTAGCTGTATAGCTTTTATAATAATTCTAATTGTGTTTTCACGGTGAGTGAGGGGGTCTTCACTGCTCTTCCTTACGGATCTGTGTACGTATTTTTATATATTTACAGAGATATTACTGTTTCTCTGTACTTTAGAGTGTGTTTTTGTAATAAGGGACGTAAGTTGTATTCACTTTGTGTGTGTGTGTTTTGCTTTTAAACTTGTGATTACGCATTGTTGAAATGTCTAATAAGTACGAACACTGGCTCAGGAATAATGGGCTCAGAATCGGGCATGTAAACATATGCCATCTATTAGGGAAGCTGCCCGAACTATCACTTATACTTAATCAAAATTTTCACATGTTTGGCGTTAGCGAAAGTCGATTAAATGGCAACATCTCAGATGATGACATCGCTATCAGAGGTTTTAAAACCATTAGAAGAGATCCCTATCAGAAACAAGAGACGGGTATTGCAGTTTATATTTCCAACTCGCTTAACGCCCACCGCAGGCTAGACTTTGAAACCTGTGAGATTGAGTGTGTATGGATAGAGGTTAAACTTCAAAATTGCATACCGCTAGTAGTTGGCTATCTTTATCGAAACCCCAGTGCAGGAAATATCTGGTATGAAAAATTCACCACTATGATGGATGTAGTCTTTAGTAATGCTAGGGAAATAATATTGCTAGGTGACTTCAACATAGACGCTAACAAATCAAACAAAACATGGGAAAACATAATAGAGTCATATAATTTCCAACAGTTAGTCAAACAAGCCACTAGAATCACTAAATCATCTGCAACACTTATAGATCATATTTATACTACGTGTGCTGATAACATCACAGAATGTAGTGTACCTATCAATGCAATGAGCGATCACTATCCAGTATGTTGCACGTGGTCGAAAAGGGGCACCAAAACTCCCAAACACAAACATATAAGCATAAAATATAGAAATTACAAAAATTTCAATCGAGACGTCTTCTTACAAGATTTGGTCAACTCATCTCTAGATTATGTTTACCAGCTTCCTGACCCAGACGATGCTCTGGACCACTGGCTAAAGACCTTTCTAAGTATAATTGATAAACATGTTCCATTTAAGGAAGTTCGTGTTAAACATCACACAAAGCCCCCGTGGATCACACAGGAGGTAGTTGAACTTATGAGAGATCGCGACAGGGCTCACAAAAATAGAGATCTAACTATGTACCGTAGTCTGAGAAACAAAGTTCAATATGTTATTCGGAAGGAAAAGAAAAACTATTTTAAGAACATAGTAATAGATAAAACCAACACTAAAGATATATGGAAAGCAATTAATACCTTGACAAACAAACACAAATCATCACAATCATTACCATCAAATCAGGTTACATGTGATCAATTCAGTAGATACTTTCAGTCCGACATAAACCAACTGAAGGCTGCAATACCAGATGCGCCTCATGACATATCTTTATTATCATCATTCTGTGAGAACAAATGCTATGGACACATTTCCTCCAACATACCGCTAATGACGACAACTGAAGTATTTACTCATCTCCGTAATCTAAAAAACAATAACTCATCAGGACTAGATGGAATTAGTAGTCGGATCCTTCGCCATGCTGCACCGGCGATCTGCGAGTCACTAACTTTTATATATAATCAATGTCTAACCAGAGGTCACTTCCCATCAGCCTTTAAAATCGCTAAAGTGTATCCTCATTTAAAAGCTGGTCCTCTAGACGATCGTCTCATGAGTAATTATAGACCAATTTCCATATTATCCTCATTATCCAAACCGCTAGAAAAGCACATCCACAAAACAACACTAGATCACTTAGTTCGCCATAAACTGATAGTTGACAGTCAGTCAGGATTTCGGCCAAAATATTCTTGCCATACGGCACTAACAAACATGATAGAAAACTGGCATCAAAATATTAACAACAATACTCTATGTGGAGCGGTGTTTATAGACTTTAGGAAAGCATTCGATATGATAGATCATACTATTCTAATTAAAAAACTAGAAACAATGAAAGTAAGTTTTAATATAATGACATTAATAAAATCATTCTTATTAGACAGAAAGCAAGTAGTATCACACAATAAAGTTTTATCTCAAGCCATTACCATTAATATTGGAGTATCTCAGGGGTCTATTCTTGGCCCTCTATTATTTGCCATTTATATAAATGATCTTCCATTAAATCTGTCGTCGTCCTGCGATCTATTTGCTGATGACTGCACAGTATATACAAACGCTGTTGATCGTAATGTGCTAGAATTATCCTTGCAACAGGAAATAAATAGTGTAGTTAACTGGAGTCATGCAAACCGCATGCAAATTAACATTACTAAAACAAAGTCTATGTTAATAGGAACCAGGCAAAGACTTCACACTCTAAACTCGCAGAGAACTCTTCAGCTGCACATTGGCAGCACGCCTGTAGAAAGTGTCACCGAGCACAAGACACTGGGTGTTATCATAGATCAAAATCTAACTTTTAACTCACATGTTCATGCTCTAGTTAAACAAATAGCCAAAAAAGTATACCAACTTGCCAAAATTAAAAATTTCCTTGACGAAAACACAAGAAAGATATTCTATACTTCTCATATACAAACACATATTGATTACTGCTCCACAGTCTGGGATGGATGCTCCAAATCAATAACAAAACGCCTATATTCACTCCAGAAAAGGGCAGTGCGTTTAATTAATGGTGAAAAGCTTACCGACAATACTAACCTATATAAACGTCTCCGGTTACTGCCACTCCACAAGCGCCTGCTTTTTAATAAGACCAAACTAATTCACAAAATCCTATTTCAAAATGCTCCAAGCTACCTTTGGCCATTGTTTAAATATAACGCTAGACATAGCGAACGACTAAATATACTTCATGTCCCTAAACCTAGGATAGACTTATATAAAACAAGCTTAGCATACTCTGCCGCTCAGTTGTGGAACAATCTTCCACAAGAAATCAAAGACACCACCAATCATGATACATACATTCGCAACCTGTTTGAACACTACCTTAGTACAGACTACATTCCCCCATAACAAACAACACAAAAAAGACAATAATGGTAACTTATCTCAAACGACAACTAGCCAAAAAACATTCCCTTATGTATGGCACGTTACACCCTCCTTAGGTATTTATAATGCCCATGTTAAACACTGCCTCAGTGAGTCATTTGTTATTGATTATTTTTCATGCGTTTTAATGTTCTTTTGTTGTCAAAAGTTGCTTCATAAGTGATGTTGAATGAAAGAATGTATGAGAGGAAATAGAGAAGAAGGGCAGAATGTCAGACGGGCCTGCGTGCCCAATTCTTAACCCTTTGAAAATAAAGACTTATTATTATTATTATTATTATTATTGTCACCAAACTTCTACTCAAAATTATAATGAAAAGAACAAGTAGAAAAATAAAGATGAAAATTATTGAAGAATAGTATAGATTGTTGAAAGTTAAAGAAACAAAAAATAATGTAATACCCACCTCCCAACACCAATAGAGATCCACTGTGATACAGAAAGACATGCAAGGTGACCTTATGGATTACACCAAACCATTCGATATAGTGAAACATGATGAAATTATCAAAATGTTGGAGGATATTAAAACTCATTGCAAACCTCCTCTGAGCATCCACCTGTAGTAACAGAGAGGCTTGCATGTTCTAGTGACCCCGAGAACTATACAGATAGTAGCGCAGCTTTTGATAGGGTCTCATATACGACCGGTACCTCATACCATCGAAATCAACACAAAGCGGACATGAAAAAGGGGGAGGGGGAAGCGGGGCGGATCAGCTTTAAAACACGCCTGATGCATATTTGAACCCACGCCTACAGGGCCGGTAGGCAAGAGTGCTATCCACTTCGCTATCGCGACTCCTTGCCGTTGTCAAGCCTATAGCACAATTTTGTTAAATGTATGTCACTATTTCGTCAAGCCTATGGCACCATTTTGTTAAATGTATGTCACTATTTCGTCAAGCCTATGACACCATTTCGTTAAGTGTATGTCACTATTTCGTCAAGTCTATGTCACTATTTCGTCAAGTCTATGTCACTATTTCGTCAAGTCTATGTCACTATTTCGTCAAGCCTATGTCACTATTTCGTCAAGTCTATGTCACTATTTCGTCAAGTCTATGTCACTATTTCGTCAAGTCTATGTCACTATTTCGTCAAGCCTATGACTCCATTTTGTTAAATGTATGTCACTATTTCGTCAAGCCTATGACACCATTTCGTTAAGTGTATGTCACTATTTCGTCCAGTCTATGTCACTATTTCGTCAATTCTATGACACCATTTCGACAAGTCTATGTCACTATTTCGTCAAGTCTATGTCACTATTTCGTCAAGTCTATGTCACTATTTCGTCAAGTCTATGACACCATTTCGTCAATTCTATGACACCATTTCCTCAAATCTATGACACCATTTCGTCAAGTCTATGACACCATTTCGTCAAGTCTATGTCACTATTTCGTCAAGTCTATGTCACTATTTCGTCAAGTCTATGTCACTATTTCGTCAAGTCTATGTCACTATTTCGTCAAGTCTATGTCACTATTTCGTCAAGTCTATGTCACTATTTCGTCAAGTCTATGTCACTATTTCGTCAAGCCTATGACACCATTTTGTTAAATGTATGTCACTATTTCGTCAAGCCTATGACACCATTTCGTTAAGTGTATGTCACTATTTCGTCAAGTCTATGGCACTATTTCGTCAAGTCTAAGGCACCATTTTGTTAAGTGTATGTCACTATTTCGTCAAGTCTATGTCACTATTTCGTCAAGTCTATGTCACTATTTCGTCAAGTGTATGTCACTATTTCGTCAAGTCTATGTCACTATTTCGTCAAGTCTATGTCACTATTTCGTCAAGTCTATGTCACTATTTCGTCAAGTCTATGTCACCATTTTGTTAAATGTATGTCACTATTTCGTCAAGTCTATGGCACTATTTCGTCAAGTCTAAGGCACCATTTCGTTAAGTGTATGTCACTATTTCGTCAAGTCTAAGGCACTATTTTGTTAAGTGTATGTCACTATTTCGTCAAGTCTAAGGCACCATTTTGTTAAGTGTATGTCACTATTTCGTCAAGTCTAAGGCACCATTTTGTTAAGTGTATGTCACTATTTCGTCAAGTCTATGTCACTATTTCGTCAAGTCTATGTCACTATTTCGTCAAGTCTATGTCACTATTTCTTCAAGCCTATGACACCATTTTGTTAAATGTATGTCACTATTTCGTCAAGTCTATGGCACTATTTCGTCAAGTCTAAGGCACCATTTTGTTAAGTGTATGACACTATTTCGTCAAGTCTAAGGCACCATTTTGTTAAGTGTATGTCACTATTTCGTCAAGTCTATGTCACTATTTCGTCAAGTCTATGTCACTATTTCGTCAAGTCTATGTCACTATTTCGTCAAGCCTATGACACCATTTTGTTAAATGTATGTCACTATTTCGTCAAGCCTATGACACCATTTCGTTAAGTGTATGTCACTATTTCGTCAAGTCTATGGCACTATTTCGTCAAGTCTAAGGCACCATTTTGTTAAGTGTATGTCACTATTTCGTCAAGTCTAAGGCACCATTTTGTTAAATGTATGTCACTATTTCGTCAAGTCTATGGTACTATTTCGTCAAGTCTATGTCACTATTTCGTCAAGTCTATGGCACTATTTCGTCAAGTCTATGGTACTATTTCGTCAAGTCTATGTCACTATTTCGTCAAGTCTATGTCACTATTTCGTCAAGTCTATGGTACTATTTCGTCAAGTCTATGTCACTATTTCGTCAAGTCTATGGAACTATTTCGGTAAGTCTATGGCACCATTTCTTCAAGTCTATGGCACCACTTCGTCAATCCTTTGGCACAATTTTATCAAGTTTATGGCACCATTTCGCCAAGCTTATGGCACCATGTCGTCAAACCCACGGCATCATTTCGTCAAACCTATGGCTTAATTTCGTCAAGCCTATGGCACAATTTCGTAAAGTCTCTGTCACCATTTCGCTTTCATTAAACCACTATTTTGACAAGTCTGTAGTCCAGTACATCAAATTTTAATAAGGCGTTTCTTTTTAGTTTTACCTGCCCCAACCTGTGACTGGCATCAGCCTGTCTCCACAGCATAAAGCTTTTTAGTCACATGTGCTCTCGTCGTTCGCTGTGGGAGGGAAAGACTAACCACCTAATCTCCCGTACACTCAGGCCTAAACAATTGTGATAGTCCATACAGGTCACATACTTACATCAAGTTTATGCTACTGGAGCTTATGTGTTGTTGCATCTCTACCCGTTGACTTCCTCGATTTGTGACATCCTGTTTGTAGTCATGAACTCCCTCTTGGGTTATTGGTAAGCATCAGTTCCTCTACCGCCAAATTAACAAAGGTGTAGATGAAGGCCAGTTTCTATATCTTCATCTTCTTCTCCTCCAGCGTTCCGAGCCATTGAGGTTCTTTGTTGCAGATACAATCCGTCTCCATTCGTCTCTCTGGTGGACCTTCTCTTGCCAGTCGTTGATTCCAAGTGCTTGTAGGTCTGTATATGTATTATCTCTCCACCGTCTTCTTGGTCTACCTCGGGATCTATGGTCATTTATTTCCTGAGTGTAAGCGAGTTTTGTTTCCCTATTATCTTCCATTCTTTCTATATGCCCCAGCCATTGTAGTCTATTAGCCTTCATGATACCAGTGATTAGCGGGTACTTAAACAGATCATAAATGTCTTTGTTACTTCTTCTTTTCCACTCTCCACTTTGTGTATCCCTAATGGGTCCAAAGATGCGTCTTAAAATTTTGTTCTCAAAGTGACTATATACACAGATTATTATTGTGAAAGAAAACAAAATATAGCTTACCTTTCTGCCGGCTCTGTTGTTATGTAGATTCATCAGGGATCGCGCGTTCATGGCGATCTCCCTAGCGTCCATAAACTTTCTGGCCAGTTTGAGACCGTAGCTAATGTCGGCACTACAGCCGCCCCACTTCCATCCAGCAGAAGTCATTTCCCCGTCCCGTTTGGCTTGATCACAGCCACAGTTGGACAGATTTCCCAGACTACAAGCTTGAGTAATGGCGTACGTTACTCCGGCAGACGTGATGGCGTACACGAAAGATGCTTCTTTGCTTCCTGAAGAAGAGACAAAATGTGTCAGTTCCTGAATGATAATGTTGCTTCAAAGACGTTTCAGAAAGAGGTCTTCATTCAGAATGCAAATCTTTCAAAAATACTTAATGCCCAGATAAGCATTACAAGACAAAGAAAATGATTAGCAAGATGAGGAAGGGCGTAGGCATGGAAGAAGAAGAAGAAGAAGAAGAAGAAGAAGAAGAAGAAGAAGAAGAAGAAGAAGAAGAAGAAGAAGAAGAAGAAGAAGAAGAAGAAGAAGAAGAAGAAGAAGAAGAAGAAGAAGAAGAAGAAGAAGAAGAAGAAGAAGAAGAAGAAGAAGAAGAAGAAGAAGAAGAAGAAGAAGAAGAAGAAGAAGAAGAAGAAGAAGAAGAAGAAGAAGAAGAAGAAGAAGAAGAAGAAGAAGAAGAAGAAGAAGAAGAAGAAGAAGAAGAAGAAGAAGAAGAAGAAGAAGAAGAAGAAGAAGAAGAAGAAGAAGAAGAAGAAGAAGAAGAAGAAGAAGAAGAAGAAGAAGAAGAAGAAGAAGAAGAAGAAGAAGAAGAAGAAGAAGAAGAAGAAGAAGAAGAAGAAGAAGAAGAAGAAGAAGAAGAAGAAGAAGAAGAAGAAGAAGAAGAAGAAGAAGAAGAAGAAGAAGAAGAAGAAGAAGAAGAAGAAGAAGAAGAAGAAGAAGAAGAAGAAGAAGAAGAAGAAGAAGAAGAAGAAGAAGAAGAAGAAGAAGAAGAAGAAGAAGAAGAAGAAGAAGAAGAAGAAGAAGAAGAAGAAGAAGAAGAAGAAGAAGAAGAAGAAGAAGAAGAAGAAGAAGAAGAAGAAGAAGAAGAAGAAGAAGAAGAAGAAGAAGAAGAAGAAGAAGAAGAAGAAGAAGAAGCAAAAACAATGTTGGAGCCTCATTTTATAAATATTAACAAAGTAAAAGTTTCAAAAATAATATTAAACATTATTTTGTATCTTACAGTAAGTGTTTGTTTCATTTAACAAATACAATATTATTTCATATTTAATCATCATCATCATCATCAAGTGCCGTGCCGGCTGGCGTAGGCGTTCATGGCTCTCCATAGATCTCGGTCTTTGGTTTTCTGGATCAACTCTGGTGCTGATATTCCTCCATGCCATCGTCTCAATCCATCCAGCATCACTTCTCTTGGTCTACCTCTGCCTCTCTTCCCCTCGATCTTTCCAGTTGTTACGATGTTCTCCAATGCCTCTCTTCTCATCTTTTGCCATCAGTAGCTGGATGACGGTCTGGTGTCACCTGTGGCTCATGACTGTCCCTACCGGACGAGGATGCCCTAAGACAGCCATTAACGTCCTTCACTAACTTTGATTTATGTTTTGCCATGAAGTCTTGGGAAGATAATGTGGTGGTTTCCCCTTGCCTTCCACATCCACATGGTGGTCTTTTACCTCTGCCTTTGACAGCCATTTCCGACTGTAAGGACAAGTGAGTGCCCTGCCCTGCTCAGCTGCAGAGTTGTCCACTTATTCCTCCATATTTAATCATATATATATATATATATATATATATATATATATATATATATATATATATATATATATATATATATATATATATATATATATATATATATATATTTGAGGGGCTTTAAGTGAAAACCTTAAATTTTTTATTTGGCCTTTTCTATGTAGTCACCACTTCGGTCATTGCAAGTCCTCCAGCGCCGATATAGTGCTTGGTTTACTGAGAAAATTATTCTCTCGATCGCGTGTGTAAACTAATGCACCATTTGCTGTACCTCTTCATCTGAACGGAAAGTCTTTACTTCCAATGACTCCTTGAGTAGTATAGAACGACAAAAGCACGTCTTTTTTTGCGGATCTTATATAAATCAACCATTTATCGATCCTGATCCGCAAAGGGCGATAACTCCGGGTTCTTAAAAAAGTCAAGGGCGCTAACTCTCCGGATTTTTTAAAAAGTCAAGGGCGCTAACTCGTTTTTTAATAGGCGTGTGTCCGAGTAGGTGTGGTCTAGTGACTCATCAGAGTAGGTGTGGTCTAGTGACCCCCTTAAATTGTAGGTACTATAACAACATTAAAAAAAAAATACAACATTCAAAATAACAAACGACTCAAGTAAGGTATATGTTTTTTATTAAACCATGTATAGACAATACAATGCATATTAAATAAGTAATGGCATAGTCGAGATATTATCATTTTGTGTCTGTCTTTTTATATACAGATAGGACAGAGATGTACGATGTTGCTGATATGTATATACAGAAGAGTCTTGGGTCTTGAACCCTATATTTGTCCCCCCACTTGGTGTTTGGGTAGTGAGTACTTCTAAAAATGTGTCCTTGTTTAAATGCGTGTTGTGGTTTTTGGTCAGACCTTTGGTACTGATTTTATCATAATCTCCGACACAAATATATGTCTTACTACATAACGACACCATCCCCTCCCCTTCGTATTCTAGTTTGAAAAGCCCGGGGGTTCTCTTTTCATAAGCTTTGATAGTCTGGCAGTCCTGACAGGTAGTAGTTTTATGAACAGGGCAGGTTTCAGACGGGAACCACTGATTATAGACTCTGTCATATTCTTCTCGTAGGTGTGGTCTAACTACTTCAGAGAGTGAGTCGGCGCTAAGGGCCAAGTATAGAGAGTCAGTGTCCATTTCACAAAGCTGAAAGTCGTCTTTAGAGATAAATTTGTCTAGAAAGTCGTAGTAGAAAGCTAACATTCTTAATTTGGCATACTGATAAACGAAGAAACCTATTTGTAGAGGTAGATCCCAGACAGTTTTCTTCTTTAGTGTTTCAACTTCGAATAGATCAGGTGTAATACTAGTCATGCTTTTAAACCTAGGGTTATTGAGTACTTTGGTCGTGTCTTTTCCGTGACAGTAGGAGACATCGGTATGTTTGGCTTTATTAGTTAACGTTTTGCCGTAAGCGGCGTTACCTAGCAATTTCATCGTGTCTGCTGTAATACTCTCGGCTGGATTTTTGTCCCCTTGGCGACGGGCATTAGACACTGTTTCCCCAAATTGTTTAAAACAACTAACTGGTCGATATTCTATTGTCTGGTAGATGTGTGTAACCACCAACCCATGGGCTAGATACCATTTTAAAAGAGGGGTGGCTAATAATATTTTCTTCCCGAAATAACTACCAATCAATGTCCGTCGTGGGGTACTCAGTAGTTTATTTTTTATGGCGTAGTCTTTCATAAACTCCCCAATATCGTCCCTCGACACTTCTGTGTTCTTGAAAATAGGGGGCATTTCGGCAAAGGACTCTTGTAAATCAACCGGGGTCTCTATATCGCACTCCACCAACCCAAAAAATGTATCACTTTTTATAGCGTCAATAATCTGGTTTTCACTCAAAGAACCCCAAGGAAGCTCTGACGGTGGAAATTTCTCTTTCAGGAAACACTTTATTTGTGTGTTTGATCTCTTTAGTCTCTGCCACTCACACTCCCAAATAACCTTAACTGTCACCCCAACAGTTTTTTCTAGATACGCGTGAATGTCACACGTATTCTGGTGGAGTTCTACTAGTGGTTTCTTATTGACGGGGTTAATAGTTTTCCCAGCAGTTAGACGGCAAGAGGGGTGCCCATGGAACAAACACCCATGGAATTGGTAAGCTGTATTATTATTTTTATCCCACCCATCTACTCTAATATGTCGATCACCGAGTTGCATTTCATGACTATTGAATTGGGTTTTTAAATCTATATTTTCATTATGTGACACCCAAGTTAACCACTCTCGACACTGACGTATGTATTTATGTAATCTATGTGCTCTAAAACCATCCTCGCGATTTCTATATGTGGGGAAATCTGTTGACATATCTTTCATAAGAGACCATAGG
Organism: Cepaea hortensis; assembly: GCA_963921405.1. Lineage (NCBI taxonomy): Eukaryota > Metazoa > Mollusca > Gastropoda > Stylommatophora > Helicidae > Cepaea > Cepaea hortensis. The sequence goes on from OY992882.1 coordinate 37,820,212, forward strand.
TATAAGGCATTCGCGTCAAACCCTTTAATACCTTTTACCGGCTTATTACCCCTGATACGGGTCTGATTGGCCTCGTGGTAACGATGAAAAATAATACTCGGCCCACCCACTATATTGTCTCGTAACATCTTGTGTACCTTCTCCTCCTTCTTCGAACACAAAACAAAAGAAACATCTTTATTCATTGTGTTGAATAGGTACTGTAGAGTAATACCGGGGACTGAGATGGCCTGCTTACACATGTCTATTTTTAACTCGGCATAAAAGGCTACTTGTTTGTCCAGGGCTTTTAGAAAGGGGGATACGTCTTTGATGTTGTACCAAATTAAAAAATCCCTCAACGTAGTCATCTTATTATCGGTCCAGACTTTCTGACAAACTGTGTATTCTACCTCGGAAATGTTACGGTTTTTAAGTGTTGAGAAAAAGACTGTATGAGGTGGTAACTTTGTTTCTTTTAATTTGTCTAAATCTGTTATGAATTCATAAGGGAAAAAGCCTTTTGTCTCTTCAATACCAAAAGAGGCCAGATATTGCGCATAACTTACACCCGGGACCAGAAAGTTGGAGACGTCAAGGAATTTCAGTCTTTCTGTCGCTATACACATGAAATTATTATTTCTTTTGACTATAAACTTGAATGGGTTAGCCTCCCGATCAAGGAAATATTGTATCAAATAAGGTTTCAGGAGGTTAATGTCATATTTTCCGCTATTCAGTCCAAACAGAGGGAGTTCTTTCAGAAACGAGTCGAACCTTTCACTTAATTTTGGGTGGTCACCTAATTTTGCAAAGACTGGCTCGAATTGTTTTAGTAATAGCTCATAAGACCTATCAGCTATGTCATGGAGATAGTCCATCATTTTATTTACAAGGACCTGTGGATCACCTGTGGTGATGAAACATTTAGGGGTGTCGAACCCAGGGACATTAGAGGCGACTGCACATGAGAGAGGGACGTGTCTGGCTATAAAGGTCGTCGACTTTGAATCAGCTGGTAAATTTACATTGGAGAAAAATGATTCCATGTCATAGCATGCTCTATAGGGGAAAATAAAGTTTACGTCTACGTCAAACCCATGTTCACATAGTAATTCCAAAATAGATTCAGTGGGGTGATAAATCCCACCTTTATAAGTTTCAATGGTGGCTATCCCTTTACACGTAAGTTCGTGGGGTGTCAATCGACAATACATCTTAAACAGTTTACCACATTTCCCACAGGAAAAACATCGAGCGGCTTTGTTAATATCAACAATATACATGAAATGGTTTTCATGTAGAAGGAGATTCAGTATATCTGGATGTGTACTACTACTTTTAATTTTCGGAACTAGATGTTCCTCCTCTGTAAAACTAAACACATTGATTTGTATTTTGAAACATTCTTCCAGGACAGGTATATCAACTAAATTGACCCCTGTGAAATGTTTGTGGGATTTCAATTCTTTATAAAGTACCCATTCTTTGAAAAGTGTTCGTGTGTGTTTTATAAGATCCCTGACATCTTTTCCTTGTGATTTAAACACAGATATACATCGAAATATGCATAGGTTGTCTGTGTACGGCCTACCGTTTTTGTCGCTTTGAAGCGTATTAATAAAATTGTTGTGTTTGATATGGTTTGGAATTGGTTCTAAACAACAACCAACAGGGAATTCTACCAGTTTATACACATAAAAAGTTATACTGGGAATTGCTTCGACGTAGTATTTGGTATCTGGTCGGGTTAGTGTCGCTGAATTCACCAAGTCAACAGTGTTTAGTTTGGTTACAAAGGCCTCGAAATCAGATCTATTGTTCACTAAGAACGGTAAATCGAACAACGAAGAGTTATTTGGACTGGCATGGTAGAACCGTAGGGCTTGTGTCTCTCTATGTCTCAAGACTATGTGCAAACTGGGGATTATTTTAAATCGAGAGTTTTGAACATTAAAAAGCGGGAATAAACGAGTACCCCAATCTGTCGTCATATCACTATCTGGTCGATTAAAAAATGTCCATTCACAGAGATACCGACCATGTCGTATGTGTGATTTAAGAGTGTCCCAATGCTCATTATACACTGCTCGAACATCTAGCGGTAGTTTCTGCAATGAAAGATATTCAGTAGTTGTTTTAACACCAGAAGTTCCTGGCTGCTCGTCTTGGCCCATGGCACGTAGTTGATCAGATGTCGACAAGGTATCTGTTGATGGTCCGTCACTTTGTGTGGTATCTGATGATAGCTGAACATCTGTTGACAAGGTACTTGGTATTGCTGCGTCACTCGGTAAGGCACTAGATGATAGCTGAGTATTATTAATAGGAGACAGGTTAACGCCCCCGCCATCTGACAGGGCACCTGGTGTTGTTGGTTCTGCGTCACTCCCCAAGTGACTAGATGATGATAGCTGAGTAGGTGAAATATGATCACCCATACTACCCGCCAAGATACTGGATAGTGATTGGTTTGTCGTGGTAGCTGGCAGTATTTCAGTGTCTGTAACTGGCGACACTCTGTCCTTTGATGGTTGTTTGTTTGACTTTCGGCGTTTACCATTAGATTGGTCATCTGTGGTCGGCTGTCGTCCCCGCTTGCGACTTGGCGTTTGTTGATTATTAGCAGACATGTGGTTAGATGATGGCTGAGGGGTCGAGCCGTTATTTGATACTGGTTCATGTTCAGTCTTTATGTGTCTCTGTAAGATATCTTTGCGAGTATACGAACGATCGCATAAATCACAAAAAAACTGCTGTGTAGAATGAGTAGTCTTCATATGACGAGTTAGATTAGTAGCGAATGTGAAATTTTTATTACACAAAGTACACGTGTGTTTCTGTGTAGCTGACATTCTTGAAATAGTTTTTAAAATGACCGAAGTAATTGTTTCTGTTATCTAGGTATACAACACAGTTTGTAAGATGACAAAATTTAGTCAACTAGTTGATTCGTAAATATGAGTCTGGTGTAGATAATATAGCAAGTGATCAAACATGTATTTGGAGATATCACAGACGACTTATTGTCTGATTGTGGGCGGATAATAATGTTCCTTGGGGAGATAAGAACGCCTTGTACAATAGTGATGAACAAAGGCCAACCAGTTTCATAGTTTCTGTATCAGAAGACACACTTGTTAATTTCCGTTGAATCAAAACATCCTTCTTCGTTGACTGTGAAAATGAGAAAAGACTTGACCTTCGTTTCGTCACTGGTTTTGATACTGTCTGCCTGAGAGAGGTGTATATCTGAAATGAACAACATCAATCAACCAATCAGAATACAGATAACATCAAATCACAAATGTCATATCTTCTGTGGTAACCAACAATCTGACTGCCTGACCTTATGAATCAACCAATCAGAGAACAGATAACACCAAATCACAAAGGGTATATCCCTTGTTGTGACCAACAATCTGACTACCTGACATTTGAATCAACCAATCAGAGAACAGATAACATCAAAATCACATAGGTCATATTTCCTGTAGTGACCAACAATCTAACTGCCTGACATTTTGAATCAACCAATCAGAGAACAGATAACATCAAAATCACATAGGTCATATCTCCTGTAGTGACCAACAATCTAACTGCCTGACATTTTGAATCAACCAATCAGAAAACAGATAAGAAATTAACACAAATGCTCTTTCCGAGATGTAGGTCATGTGACCGGAAGCCCACTTTGGTCATTTATGTCCACGTCTTCCAGATGTATGTCTGCAACCCGAACCACCTTTGACCTGGTGTAACCCACTTTAATTATGACCAAGACTGTTACACAGACCGATGAAGATTCATACATCTCTAACACATCGTCAATGTTATGCTTATATTTAACCCATATAGACACCACTAACCGCCCTTAAAATACACCATTGATATGTAATAGTTATGTATCGAAAAAGTCCCAAGTCGGCTTCTGGTGTATCAACTTCTAACACGTGGCACTATTTTCATTTTATACAGAAAACTATTTTAGTAAAGTTTGTTTTAAATGAAACCAGAAGTATTCTAATGTGTGAACTTTGAAAATTAATTGTCTTGTTGCGAGAAGTGTATATAAGAAAATATTCCAGGTTCATGTCTGATCCAGAAATCTAATTGTGTACACACATGCCTTACTACTACCACTCAGTAGCATGTCCTTTGCAGAATCTCGTGCCCATACCAACGCGGCGAGAAAAAAAAAAAAAATTCTTGATCACAAACAAGATGTCCATTACACCCATCTGGAGATCATCTTCTTTTGGGCCTTCCAACACATACACCGTTATTGTTCTCTCCAAACTTTCATGACGTTTCAAGTGACCAAATATACCAATTTTCTTTGCTTGTCTTTAAAAAACCATCTTCAATATTCTTGAAGTATGGATGAGTTTGTTCTTTTGACCCAAGATATTCTTAGAACCCCTTAATAAAATTTATATGCAAGTGCCTTTATGACGTGTTTAGTGTCTCACAGGCGTAAGTTGAATACTCTTAAAAACAGAATTTTCTGTAGTTCTATCTGTCCCACTCTATTAAGTTGTCTTTGAAGAGCAATTGATAATCGTTTTAATTTTCTTTCATTGTGTCACTGTTGGTAATCAAGATATTCGAAAGTTCCCACCACCTGGTTGTTATAGGGTTCTTGGCTTTACCGAAAGCACATTACTTTCCTTCTGGACAGTGACTATTTTAATATGTGACCATAACCAACAACAATATGTTGTTACACTTCATCCACCTGCTTCCATGGCTTCACATAACCTTGATTCAGGTACGCCACCCAAAAAGTGCTCCATAGAAGAAAGAAGGATACCCTGTAATCCGGACTACCATACACAAGTAAATTTTAGGCCAATCTCTCAGAATATCACACGCACAATCAGTCATACACACTCTCATTGTGAGTTCTTTATAGGCTGATCATTGTGCTAACATTAGAGGTCTTAGAGTGACCAACAACAACAACAACAACAACAACAACAACAACAACAACAACAACAACAACACACATATAGGCGGACACCCACTCATAGATACCAGTATACCCACATAGAGAAACCCGACGACAAATAAGCAGATACACACAGTCAGACATATAGACAGATAAAAAGACATATAGATAGACTCACAGACAGATAGATGGACACTCAGTCATAGACACCAGTATATCCATATTGAGAAACCCACCGACAAATAACCAGATTCAGACAACCAGACATACAGAGAGATAAAAAGACAGCCAGACATATAGATAGACACACAGACAGATAGATGGACACGCAGTCATAGACATCAGTATATCCATATAGAGAAACCCACCGACAAATAACCAGATACAGACAACCAGACATACAGACAGATAAAAAGACAGCCAGACATATAGATAGACACACAGACAGATAGATGGACACGCAGTCATAGATACCAGTATAGCCACATAGAGAAACCCGACGACAAATAAGCAGATACACACAGACATACAGACAGACACGTTTTTAGTCATACGCGCAAACAATGATACAAACCATTAACAGATAAATGAAACAACAAACATGAAAACACGGCCCGAAGTGTCCCCATCACATTACCTTCTTACTTTACAATCTTTGTGCTCAGAATATGGTGAATTTTAGCTTTATTCTGATGACATCAATCTGCTTATCATGTGGTTACACATCAATCCATACATCATGTCGCTAGGACTTTTCAATCTTTGTGCTCAGAATATGGTGAATTTTAGCTTTATTCTGATGACATCTTTTTGTTTATCATGTGGTTACACATCTATTCATCCATCATGTCTCTAAGCGGTGATGTTCTACCATTTCACTCGATCACTAGAGTCGTGGATCTGGTCTCGACCATACCAAGCCTTCCAGGTATTTACTTCTCGGTCTCTTCCCTTCGATCTTGCCAGTTGTTACCATGTTTATTTCTCATAAAATGCCCATTTAATTTTTTCTACATTTTATTTCTATAATCTATTTACGATTTTCATTTGTTTCTTGTAGATTATTTTCTGCCCGTGTTATCTTTTCTCCACCTTTCCATCAGATGTTTTTCAGCCTGGTCCACACATCGATACAAAAGTATGAAGCACTTCAACACTTTTCTTTTTCTAATTGCTATCTTTTTGGTCAGTTTCATCTTGCTAAAGGCTACATTTCCTGTGATGAATCTTGTAATCTCTTCAAACCATTGGCCATCAGAACTGTTCCGAGATAATTGTACTTGTTTTCCTATTTACTTGTGGTGTTTTCCTAATAATCTGTGTCTTTTTAATGCTATTCCTAGTTGTTCACGGCTATTAATTATTGGAGGTCCTGTTCATTGTCTACAATCAAGACTGCCTATCTATTGATGTCCCGCAATAATCTTTTCATATATTTCTTGTGTACAAGGGGAAAAACATTACACACCCCTTTTAATTGGCTGATATTTACCTATTTCATTATCAATCCTTATGACAGTTTTGTTTTCTATGTTTTTCTTTCTCCATCAATTTGTAGATTTTCAAACATAGCTAATTTGCCGTACACAGCCTTATCAACGTGATAACATTCACATGTGCATTAAAAGCCTTGTGTATTGCTTCATGTGTTACATTCCTTTGAAAAGGAGTACCGAAAGCAAGTACCACCAAGTAAAAACGAAAAGAGAGCAAGTGAAAACAGACCTTGTGATGCGTGAGCCCGCCTTTCCCTGTGCTCGCGCCTTGGGGAATTTATGAGACACCAGAAAGAACCCAGGAATACAATTCGGAAGATATAAAGACACAGTTTTGGGGGATAGATAATGCAGCAGATCTATAATTGTTGGACATTGCAGTAATATGGAGTGCTCTATCAAGAAAATATTAATAATGGTATCAAAAGAAAGTAAATGTTTTACAGGACATCGCTGTCAACAGCTTTCAGCTGATTTCTAGACAAGCTTACACTCAGTAGTTTGCCATTGAGCGACCGGCTCACATCATAAGTATGAACCAGTGCTGATTCTCACAGTGAGCACGTTACTTACGAAGAAAAAGTGTAACCGGGGATACCAACAGTGGTAACACCAAATGTGACATAGAAACATTCTTAACCAAGTGGATACATTACCTAGGGGGGAATTATCAGATGGATGATGTACAAGAGATTAATGTACAGGACAAACAAAATTTTAGAAAATGAAAAAGTAAGAGAGTGATAAATAGTTTTGGTGTATGACAGCGAAACTTGTAACAAAAAATTAGAAGCAGCTGGTTTGTAAGGTGAATTGCCTGTCTAACAACTAGAAAAGAAACAACTTTCTTTAGTCATATAAGAGACGCATGAACATCGTGGCAAGTGTTATCTCAGTAACATACCAATTAGAAATTATGGTAGTTTTATGTCAACAAAGTCGCTTTCAGAACACCAAAGACAGTGTCATGAAGGCCTACAACACGGAACTTGATGATGATAGTGTCAGCCAAGTTGATTTCAGAACACCAAAGACAGTGTCATGAAGGCCTACAACACGGAACTTGATGATGATAGTGTCAGCCAAGTTGATTTCAGAACACCAAAGACAGCTATGTGTGGTGCGAAAGAAATAAAAAAAAGTGTGACTTTTGTACAGAGCGAAACGAAAAAAATATAACCATTCGTTCACCCAGAACATGGCGAAATTTAGATTTATTCTGATGATATCAAAATTAAATCTAATTATCGTGTTAGTAAAACACTTACAAGGCGAGCCTCAGTGTTCGTCTTGGCGAATAAACACACTGCAGTGTGACCGGTGTTTTGTTAACACGCGCGGTCATCCGAGAAAGCTTGCCAACACGCAGCTCCGGACAAAATTCGCAACGGAACTAAATTACCCACAAATGTGCAACACTCTGAGTTTATAATATCAATATCTCTTGATATATTTCGTAAAACACCATCAAAATTGGTTTTTGAAATCAACGACATCATAATCTTTCATTTGACTATAAGTTTTAATACTTTGACCTCTCAAAAGTTATTTTATTACACGTTTAAGGCGTCATATCACGCCTGGGTGTTCCGAGTTTGCATACATAAATAATTTTTTAAAATATATAAGAATGGGTTATTATGCTATATTGCCTTTTAAAATACTTAAAACTTGGTATTATTAAATATTACAAGGTTCCTTTCTCTGATATTTGAATAATTTTGTCTAAATCTGACTTTCCCCCAAGTACGCATAGCACAGTTGTACATATAATGTTCCTTTTTATACAACTGAAAACCATACTTTATTGATGCTTAAACATAAGTGAGGGAGTAATTTTTTGTCTAATATGTTTATAAATGTCTGTTCTAGAAATATGTTTTGTCTATCGCTGTAATTCTTTTGTTTACCATCTCCGACAGTCACACTTGACACGTTGCTGTTGTATCTTTGCTTTGTAAGATCAGTGTTACCAGAAGTAATAGCTTAGTTGATAGCGCACCCAACCCGTGTTCGGGTGGCAGTGGTTCGATCCTCAAAGTGTGAATTTTAAAAAAAAAAAATTTTTTTTTATTTTTTAAATTCGTTCGCAAGCGTTAAACCATTCGTCATCAAAATACCGTTGTCTAGTATTTTTCTTTTTGGTATCTCTTTCGCTTACGCCCACAGATAAGAAGATAGATACTTTGTAACACCGAAAAAAAGAATACATTATGTTTCATGTCGGTAACCGCACTGGGTCTATCATTATCATGTGTCGAATCTTCTTTCGGTCGCTTGAAATATGTCTATGATTGTGATATTGTCTCTTGTATAAATTTAACGATGTTTGTCGATAAGACTTCTCACTCAAGTTTGTAGCGAAAACAAAACACTACCAGCTTAGTTATTAATTTTAAATAAATTAGATTTTTGTGTAGGGCAGTAATTCTTCAGTCATCGTGTGCCATGTCGGTGGGCGCGAAACGTGGTACATTTTACCATGTTGATAAGTTTAATAAAACAGAGTACAACAGACAAATCTGTCAATAATTGAGTTGCTTACATCATTTCTTACGGGAACCCACACACCTTCCTTGGGGTTGAGTGAAAACCAGATAATTGACGCTATAAAAAGTGATACATTTTTTGGGTTGGTGGAGTGCGATATAGAGACCCCGGTTGATTTACAAGAGTCCTTTGCCGAAATGCCCCCTATTTTCAAGAACACAGAAGTGTCGAGGGACGATATTGGGGAGTTTATGAAAGACTACGCCATAAAAAAATAAACTACTGAGTACCCCACGACGGACATTGATTGGTAGTTATTTCGGGAAGAAAATATTATTAGCCACCCCTCTTTTAAAATGGTATCTAGCCCATGGGTTGGTGGTTACACACATCTACCAGACAATAGAATATCGACCAGTTAGTTGTTTTAAACAATTTGGGGAAACAGTGTCTAATGCCCGTCGCCAAGGGGACAAAAATCCAGCCGAGAGTATTACAGCAGACACGATGAAATTGCTAGGTAACGCCGCTTACGGCAAAACGTTAACTAATAAAGCCAAACATACCGATGTCTCCTACTGTCACGGAAAAGACACGACCAAAGTACTCAATAACCCTAGGTTTAAAAGCATGACTAGTATTACACCTGATCTATTCGAAGTTGAAACACTAAAGAAGAAAACTGTCTGGGATCTACCTCTACAAATAGGTTTCTTCGTTTATCAGTATGCCAAATTAAGAATGTTAGCTTTCTACTACGACTTTCTAGACAAATTTATCTCTAAAGACGACTTTCAGCTTTGTGAAATGGACACTGACTCTCTATACTTGGCCCTTAGCGCCGACTCACTCTCTGAAGTAGTTAGACCACACCTACGAGAAGAATATGACAGAGTCTATAATCAGTGGTTCCCGTCTGAAACCTGCCCTGTTCATAAAACTACTACCTGTCAGGACTGCCAGACTATCAAAGCTTATGAAAAGAGAACCCCCGGGCTTTTCAAACTAGAATACGAAGGGGAGGGGATGGTGTCGTTATGTAGTAAGACATATATTTGTGTCGGAGATTATGATAAAATCAGTACCAAAGGTCTGACCAAAAACCACAACACGCATTTAAACAAGGACACATTTTTAGAAGTACTCACTACCCAAACACCAAGTGGGGGGACAAATATAGGGTTCAAGACCCAAGACTCTTCTGTATATACATATCAGCAACATCGTACATCTCTGTCCTATCTGTATATAAAAAGACAGACACAAAATGATAATATCTCGACTATGCCATTACTTATTTAATATGCATTGTATTGTCTATACATGGTTTAATAAAAAACATATACCTTACTTGAGTCGTTTGTTATTTTGAATGTTGTATTTTTTTTTTTATGTTGTTATAGTACCTACAATTTAAGGGGGTCACTAGACCACACCTACTCTGATGAGTCACTAGACCACACCTACTCGGACACACGCCTATTAAAAAACGAGTTAGCGCCCTTGACTTTTTAAAAAATCCGGAGAGTTAGCGCCCTTGACTTTTTTAAGAACCCGGAGTTATCGCCCTTTGCGGATCAGGATCGATAAATGGTTGATTTATATAAGATCCGCAAAAAAAAGACGTGCTTTTGTCGTTCTATACTACTTCCTTGTGTTGTCAAAACTGTGGAAATCACTTGGGGCTAAGTCTGGCGAGTACGGAGGAGGTGTTACACACTGAAAGTGGAGGTCTTCGATGGTTTCAACGGTTGCAGGGGCAGTATGGGTTCGAACATTGTCATGTTGCAAAAGGACACTTTTACTCAGAAGTCCAAGTTGTTTGGATTTAATTGCAGGTCGGAGATGATTAATGAGAAGATGTGTATACGTATCTCTGCATGGTTTTTCCTCTGGCACAATACGTATCTCTGCACAGGTTTTCCTCTTACCGTGTAGTGCTCTAAAATAAAGCCTCGTTCATCCCAAAAGAGAGTCAGGAATATGCAAAAGGATACAATGAAGAGCAGATGAAAGAATAAGACAACTGAGTCTGGAGCTGAGTGAGGGAGACTGAGCAGGCCGTGGAGGTCTGAGGCTATCTTTCGCTACCGTGAGCCCATCTGTGGACAGGATGGACTTGCTGTGATGGCAATTCGTCCTTTTAGTCCCACAAAATGATCAGTGGTTTATTTCATATATTTCTGCTCCGTTTCGGAATTTTAAGTTACAGTAAACTGAAAAGTCGTACAGCCGAAAGATTTCTACGCCATGTTTGTGCGGTCAAACGTTTTCTAATATTGGATTCTTGTGAATTTTCAGTTTTAAGGTAGTGTTAATTTGTTTGTTTGGGTTTTTCACAATGGAAACGCCCACCAGTTTGCGTCCACGTAGTATGACTTGAGATCAAGCTAGATTATTGTTTATAACTGTTTTAAACAATAGTGATTCCCTTATCAGTGAATATTTAGAAAGAAGTTTTAGTTGTGTCTAAAGTTTTAGCACGTGGTGATAAAGAAAAATCAGTGAATGTTCGTCAACAGCTGAGTGTCTGACAACGAAGCACGAATGGCTGAAGTTTACGTCTGTCATTATTGCTATGGGACTTGATCCAAGACCATGTTTCAAAGACTACTGGTGTACAAGTGCACATTTATATACTCCTTGGTATGCCACTGCCACTACGTTTCCCAGTAATCACTTAGAAAATTAGAATATATTTATCACACCATGTTTCATGTATGTGAACCTGAGGGTACCAAAAAAAAAAAAAAAAAAAAAAAAAAAAAAAAAATTTTCCTCTTGTTGACATGATTCTGAAGAATATCCAGGAAGCATTTTACCCATTTGAAAATGTGTCCATTGATGAAATGATTATTTGGTGGAAGGGCTAAATAAAGCTAAAAAAAAAACCATGCATTGTTGTCTCTACCAAGTCTGTAGTTAGAACTGTTGAGAGCGGATTGCGAAAACCGCAAAGCAAGCCGAAGATGGTCTCCATGAATATAACATGGCGATGAATGGCTGCGACAGAATGGACCAAATGGTTGGATATTATAATATCCATGATAGGAAAACCATTAAGTGGTGGAAGAAGATCTACTACTAGATCTTTGAAATTGCACAGATCAATGCTCACATCCTACATTCCATATGGCAAACAGAGAAAGGAGGATAAAAATAGTCATAGAAGGATTTCAAGTAAAGGAAAGTGCTCATCGCGAAGTAGCTCAGAGTATTCCTCAAAGTTTGACACTCTGCCTGCCGAAGAATTTCAGTCTGTTGCAGGAAATTATGCCGAAAGATTTACATGCATTTAATAGAATTTGTCGGTGTCAATAGAGACTGTGTTTTTTGCAGCACTCGAACTAAACGACACATATCATCTTTTGTTTGCTCCGGCTGCACTAATAGACCAGACTTGTGCGCCAAAGTTTGCTTTGCAGCCTATCACAAATAGACTGCCACATATAGTAAATAAAAACAAACAGACATGACAATTAAATGTAAATCTGCCAAGTGTTTTCCTAATTTTTGTCTGGAAAAAAAAAAAAGAAAAATACATGATTCAGAATCTGCGGCAAAACTTCTTTTCGGATGATTGATTGGGAGCAATTGTATTTATAGTTTAGAAAAGTGTTGTTTGTTCAGTAAATTCAACAGGATTAGCAGTGATCAGGATATTGGATAACAACGCGCCCTTGGTAAGTGCAATGTTTACATTATTTTTACCTCCTTTTGTCCAATTATTTTACAAATTATATTATTATTTTTATTTTATTTACAACCTAAAGCAACAATTCTCATACCAACATATTTCTTGTGCAATCCCCTTTATTTTGATATATAATACAACATTTCTGCTACAATTTTAACCATTTTCATAACATTATTGTGACATACACCAACTTCCAGATTTCGGCCATTAGTTTTTTCCATTTTTGTGAAAAAGACATGGTTCACAATATGCACCAAAACTTCCTTTTGGGTGATTTAAATGAGCAATACTGTTTATATTCTTGAAGACAAGTGGTGTTTGTTTGATTATTCAGTAAATTAAACATGATTAGCAGTATAGGAGTGTAGAAAACACATTATAAGTGCAATGTTTACATTATTTTTACCTACTTTTGTCCAATTATTTTACAAATTATATTATTATTTTTATTATATTTACAACCTAAAGCAGAAAGTCTCCTACCAACATATTCCTTGTGCAATCCCCTTTATTTTGATATATAATACAACATTTCTGCTACAATTTTAACCATTTTCATAACATTATTGTGACAGCCCCACCTTCAAGATTTCAGCCATTATTTTTTGTCATTTTTTGTGAAAAATACATGGTTCACAATATGCACCAAAACTTCTTTTTGGGTTATTTTAATGAGCAATACTGTTTATATTCTTGAAGACAAGTGGTGTTTGTTTGATTATTCAGTAAATTAAACATGATTAGCAGTATAGGAGTGTAGAAAACACCTTATAAGTGCAGTTTTAAAAATAATTTTTACCTCTTTAATTTCAGTTGTTATTATTAAACCTCTCATTATTGTCATAATATTTGTAACCTATCAATTAATTATTACCACTGTCATGTTCCTTGTGCAATCCTCTTTAATTTGATATGTAATACAATAGATCTGCTACCTATTTAACCATTTTAAAAGCATTATTGTAACACACCCCTAGTTCCAATTTTCTGCCATAAATTTATGTTTGGTCACAGCCCAGTTTTTGTTTGGTAGTGAAAGAGTTAGCCAGTATTCAGTGTGTGGGCTACGTTCAGGAAACTAGCCAGTTATTCAGTGTGTGGGCTACGTTCAGGAAACTAGCCAGTTATTCAGTGTGTGGGCTACGTTCAGGAAACTAGCCAGTTATTCAGTGTGTGGGCTACGTTTAGGAAACTAGCCAGTTATTCAGTGTGTGGGCTACGTTCAGGAAACTAACCAGTTATTCAGTGTGTGGGCTACATTCAGGAAACTAGCCAGTTATTCAGTGTGTGGGCTACGTTCAGGAAACTAGCCAGTTATTCAGTGTGTGGGCTACGTTCAGGAAACTAGCCAGTTATTCAGTGTGTGGGCTACGTTCAGGAAACTAGCCAGTTATTCAGTGTGTGGGCTACGTTCAGGAAACTAGTCAGTTATTCAGTGTGTGGGCTACGTTTAGGAAACTAGCCAGTTATTCAGTGTGTGGGCTACGTTTAGGAAACTAGCCAGTTATTCAGTGTGTGGGCTACGTTTAGGAAACTAGCCAGTTATTCAGTGTGTGGACTACGTTCAGGAAACTAGTCAGTTATTCAGTGTGTGGGCTACGTTTAGGAAACTAGCCAGTTATTCAGTGTGTGGGCTACGTTTAGGAAACTAGCCAGTTATTCAGTGTGTGGGCTACGTTTAGGAAACTAGCCAGTTATTCAGTGTGTGGGCTACGTTTAGGAAACTAGCCAGTTATTCAGTGTGTGGGCTACGTTCAGGAAACTAGTCAGTTATTCAGTGCGTGGGCTACGTTTAGGAAACTAGCCAGTTATTCAGTGTGTGGGCTACGTTCAGGAAACTAGCCAGTTATTCAGTGTGTGGGCTGCGTTCAGGAAACTAGCCAGTTATTCAGTGTGTGGGCTACGTTCAGGAAACTAGCCAGTTATTCAGTGTGTGGGCTACGTTCAGGAAACTAGTCAGTTATTCAGTGTGTGGGCTACGTTTAGGAAACTAGCCAGTTATTCAGTGTGTGGGCTACGTTTAGGAAACTAGCCAGTTATTCAGTGTGTGGGCTACGTTCAAGAAACTAGTCAGTTATTCAGTGTGTGGGCTACGTTTAGGAAACTAGCCAGTTATTCAGTGTGTGGGCTACGTTTAGGAAACTAGCCAGTTATTCAGTGTGTGGGCTACGTTTAGGAAACTAGCCAGTTATTCAGTGTGTGGGCTACGTTTAGGAAACTAGCCAGTTATTCAGTGGGTGGGTTACGTTCAGGAAATTAGCCAGTTATTCAGTGTGTGGGCTACGTTCAGGAAACTAGCCAGTTATTCAGTGTGTGGGCTACGTTCAGGAAACTAGTCAGTTATTCAGTGTGTGGGCTACGTTTAGGAAACTAGCCAGTTATTCAGTGTGTGGGCTACGTTCAGGAAACTAGTCAGTTATTCAGTGTGTGGGCTACGTTTAGGAAACTAGCCAGTTATTCAGTGTGTGGGCTACGTTTAGGAAACTAGCCAGTTATTCAGTGTGTGGGCTACGTTCAGGAAACTAGTCAGTTATTCAGTGTGTGGGCTACATTTAGGAAACTAGCCAGTTATTCAGTGTGTGGGCTACGTTTAGGAAACTAGCCAGTTATTCAGTGTGTGGGCTACGTTTAGGAAACTAGCCAGTTATTCAGTGTGTGGGCTACGTTTAGGAAACTAGCCAGTTATTCAGTGTGTGGGCTACGTTCAGGAAATTAGTCAGTTATTCAGTGTGTGGGCTACGTTTAGGAAACTAGCCAGTTATTCAGTGTGTGGGCTACGTTCAGGAAACTAGCCAGTTATTCAGTGTATGGGCTACGTTTAGGAAACTAGCCAGTTATTCAGTGTGTGGGCTACGTTCAGGAAACTAGCCAGTTATTCAGTGTGTGGACTACGTTTAGGAAACTAGCCAGTTATTCAGTGTGTGGGCTACGTTCAGGAAACTAGCCAGTTATTCAGTGTGTGGACTACGTTCAGGAAACTAGCCAGTTATTCAGTGTGTGGACTACGTTCAAGGAAACTAGTCAGTTATTCGGAATTCAGTCTGAGGAAGGAATCTCAGCCAGATAGTCAGTGAGTTCGGACACGGGATAGTCCGAGGCAATTAAGTCATATCGCCAGGCCGATCGTTGGTATTGATGTATCTGTACTGAGATGACTTATGGAAATAGTGTCATGTTTTTCATCATGTGTCTGTGTCATTAATAAAATTATGTACGCGGAAACTGAGTTATCTACAGTCTATGGCTGTGCATAAGTAAACCTGCAGAGCGTCCATACAGACACACAACTGGACACAACCAGAGCCACTTCTATATGTCAATCACCTTGTGACATTGAGAAATATCGAACCATGGCCACCCACGTCTAGGTGCATAGCTCATAAGAATGGCGATGGAGATGATGATAATGATGTTATTAATAATGATGATGACAATGATGATGATGATGATTATAATGACGATGCTTATAATGATGATGATGATGATGATGATGATGATGATGATGATGATGATGATGATGATGATGATGATGATGATGATGATATTGATGATGACAAGGAGGATGAAGATGATGATAATGGTGATGATGACGATAATGATGATTATGATGATACTAATGATGACGATGGAAGTTTATATGAGGAGTGAAGATTGTCCTTCAAGCATTAACTTAAGCTAAGCTAAAGATGACGAAACTGAGGACACACGATCTCGTTATCTAGCACAGACAGACATTACTAAGGTGCTGCACTTCTAAATACAGTTGTTTACATTTCTGTTAAAAATAAATTGATTATTTTCGCAATAACTCTCTCTCTCTCTCTCTCTCTCTCTCTCTCTCTCTCTCTCTCTCTCTCTCTCTCTCTCTCTCTCTCTCTCTCTCTCTCCTTTCTCTCGCTCTCTCTCTCTCTCTCTCGCTCTCACACAAAACTCTATCTCACACACATGTTCTCCTCACGCGCGTTCTCTCTCTCTCACACACACTCTCGCACACACGCTTTCACACACACACACACACACACTCTCTCTCTCTCTCTCCCTCTCTCTCTCCTATCTCACACATACTATATCTATCTCAAACTCACACTCTCTCCTCTTTCACTCGCTCACCCTCTCTCTCCCACAAACACTTTCAGGCACACACTCTATCATACACACATTGACTCTATCTCACACAAACACACATTCTCCCCTCTTTCTCTCTCATGCACACACACACACATACACCCACACATACACTGTATCCCTCTCTCGCACACACTATCTCTATCTCACATACACTCTCTCTCCCACACACTATCTCTCTCACACACTATCTCTCTCACACACAGACAGTCTCTCTCTCTCTCTCTCTCTCTCTCTCTCTCTCTCTCTCTCTCTCTCTCTCACTCACTATCGCTATCTCACTAACACACTTCCACTTCTCACAATACTCTCCCACACACATTCTCTCTCACACACATTCTCTCTCACAGTTTCTTTCTCACACAAACACACATTCTCGCACCTCTCACACACACGCTATTTCTACTCTCCTCACATACACACACACACTCTCATACACATACTCTCTCACACACACAGTCACACTCTCTCTCTCTCTTTCTCTCTCTCTCTATCTATCTATCTCCCTCACTATCCGTATCTCTCATACATGCTCTCTTCACTCTCTCTCTCTCTCACACAAACTCTCTCACACACATACACTCCCTCACAAACACATTCTCTCTCTCTCTCTCTCTCTCTCTCTCACTAAAATTTTAGTGCGTTGTCACCAACAAGCCACACAGTTCACTAATGCGCTTTCAAATGCCACTAAGAAATGAAATGAGTTGAATTGCGGTAAAGTTGCAAAAATACAATGAGCAACTAGCACAACAGGAACGTGCAATTGGTCAGCTTTAAAAGAACATAATCACAAATAGAATAGAAGTTGCGACGAAAAAGTCTTAGTTAAAGAAACAAAAACAAAAAAAGTAACTGAATCAACTACAATAATAAGAGAAATATTACACAAAAGCCACTTAGCTTAGATTCTGCAGTCAACTAAATCTTAGGGCACAAACACCAAACTATATGCTAAGAGTTTTGTGGCATAAATCATGTCAAGCCCCCCTACTCTATTCTGAATCACAAACAACCTACACCCCCGTAATTCCCAAACTACGACAGACAGGCCACCTGCAGGATGATGAAATCTTTTGCGCCAGGAAAATACCCAACACAGGAGTGGTTATGATTGGTGTAGAGGAAGCGCAATTTGCATAAGCTTTGTAAAATGAGCAATTAGCATAAGCTTATTAAAATTACCTGTTAGCATAAGCATATGAAAATTAGGATGGACTGATGTAACAAGGAGAAAGATTTCAACTATTCGTAGCAGTTGGCCGGGAACCCTTGAATAGGAAATATGTGGTGTTGTCCATGGACAGTTTGCGTAGGTAAATTCTAAGTCCTGAAGATGATCATAGATCATAGATGTTGATGATCATAATAATAGACTTAGATTAGTGGATAGGATAAAAAAAGGACCTGAATCTTTGGTAGAGCTTTCTTTGTGATAACAGAAGTAGGGTGTAGATCTAGAGAAATTCTCAGAAGATATAAGTGATTCTTTATTTGACTTAGAAAATATTGAATAAATATATCTTTCTTGTTCAGTTCATGCATATTATGAGTGATGAAATTCTCATTCACTATTCATTAAGAGTCTTTGTGTGTAGCCTATTATTATGAGGAGAACCACCATGATACTTTTCTGAACTATCATTTATAATCTCTTTGTATCTATATTAAAAAGAGAATGAGTTTCTTTATATATGTATTGATGTATAAAGTAATTAAGAATCCATTTTCTCCATAAAATTATAAATATGTGACATAAATATGATGTGATGTTATGCAGCCCTGTATCCTGGAGAAAGGAAGCAATGCCAGAGGCTGTGTAATGGTGTCATTCTTGCTGATAACCACACAGATAATCTCGGCGACTGGGCCTTGAGAACACGAGAATGATTCGCCTGCACAGCGCAGGAGTGAGGGAGACATATCTTGCCGAGGTGAAGGCCTACATCAGATGTTTGTGTGGGAGGATGCGTCACATTCAATTTTTGGAGTGATAGTACCCAGCAGGGCAAGGTATGGCTAGCCTGCCCCTGTGTAATAATGCCTTTTCCTTCCCTCTTTCCCTCTTCCCCCTTCCCCCATTTTCTGTAAGTATGGATAGATGTTTTCTCCATGTTTTCAACAGGGCATGGTGGTCTTATGGCTTACAAGGGGTATATTCCTGAATGAAGAATATCATCATCAAGAGGGTCAAAGTCCTCAGTGAAGTATGAGGGGATTTGCCTTTCAACTGCAGGAAGAGCGAAATTATATTTAACACCATTGACCCCTCCGATTTCAGAGCAACCCTAGCCTCACAGAACTCAGTCAAGTACCATACTGATACGCCCTATAATAGCAATGGCCAACAACAGTAGTAACCTGATTTCCATGGATCCCTATAAATTAAAATCAAGGAAATTTTAGTCTAGTATTTGTGGTGAACTAAAGGACATTTTCGTAGCATTGGTGGTGATACAATATGCATTTTAATATCATATGAGGTACTATAAAAGACATTTTAGCAACTCACTTGTAAAAGAACAGTGATAATTTAAGTACCACACTTATACCCTTTATAATAGCAATGGCCAACTTCAACAGTAGTAACCTCATTTCCATGGAACCCTATAAAGTAAAATCAAGGAAATTCTAGTCTAGTATTTGTGGTTAACTAAAGTGCATTTTAGTCTAATATTTGTGGTGAACTAAAGGACATTTCAGTAGCATTGGTGGTAATACAAGAGACATTTTAATATATGTGGTGATACAAAAGACATTTTAGCAACTATCTTGTGAAGTAACAGTGATATTTTATTTAATCATTTGTGAGGAACCAGAAACATTTTAAGTAATTAATGGTGATAATTAGTGAAACTATTATGTCTTTTTGCGTGTTTTTTTAGTTGTATATATTTTGCTATGCCATTTGAACAACAACTCCCCCATGTTTTTCCATTATAATATTATAATTTATAGAAAGGAGTTGTTCTCTTTTCTTGTTAAATTGTGTATGTTTTTGTGTGTGTTAAAAGTGATATTACTATGTAATTTAACATCAACTCTGTAGAGCAGTATGTGGCAGGAAGACTACACGTTTTCAATTTACCCAAGAGTGAGTTTTCTCCTCTCTGAAATGCGGTGACTTTCCTGGCATTTCTGACCCTCTATCTGAAAACCTTTCTTTATACCCAATAGACACTTACCCTATGACCTTTTCAGCACTAAGGAGTCTAACGAGCCATTTCTGGTTTTCCGTTGTAGTCGGTCTCAACTAATTTGGATAACTATTCACCCTTTCTAAATAATCTACTTTACCACAAGTTCCGTATGTCAATTGACATGAATGTTGTTGGTGTTGGTGTTGGTGTTGGTGTTGGTGTTGGTGGTGTTGGTGTTGGTGTTGGTGTTGGTGTTGGTGTTGTTGTTGTTGTTGTTGTTGTTGTTGTTGTTTTTTTGTAGTTTATTAATGTAGTTGTATCTGTGTCTTTTTGTTTATTCGTACTGACGAACGTTTTCTAGCCGCAACGCCCATTCTATTACTTGTGATTGTGTTCATCTAAATGTCATACATTCCATTTTCCATTTTGATTATTTACTTACCGTATTTAAAAATTCACCGTATTTTCGATGCACCCATAATTTTAATTTTAGAATTCCTAAGGATCATTGAGGCAAATAAATCATCATCGCAACCACTTCGGTGTGAACAACGTTTTATTTAAGCCTACACGCTATTTGCAAGCCACGATTTCGTTTTGTAAGGCGGAGTAAGAGTATCACTACACGCCTAACAGAAAGAGCATAAATGAATACTGTTTACAACAAGATCTTTCATCCAAATATCACAGCTGGAGATAAACCTATACTTTTCACGAAAACCAGCGGTGACCTATGAAGAGACACACACACAAACAGCTGCAGTAACATAAGCTCAGTCGCTAACTCATGGCCTGTCGTTACAATACCACACCGTGCAGTGATTTGCTTTCTAAAGAGCCTGCTTTCTGTTAAATTCAAATTTTCAGGTGTGGTCTGTGCTATTCTTTTATAACAGTGAAGAAAAGGAAATGAACTTATCGTGACATATACACTGTGGCGGAGAAACAGGAGGAAAAGGGCTGGGTAGATAAGCGAAGAAACCAACAGGCGGACAGATAGATAGATGGACAGGCAAACTGCTGTAGAGGATAAAACAGATTGATAGGGGCAGAAACATGCATGAGAGACCAGATATTACAGGTCTCCAGAGAAAGAAATATGCAATCATGAAGGGAGACAAGCAAACAGACAGACGGAGAGAGAGAATAGTGAATGGGCAGACAGTAAGACAGACAGACAGAAAGACAAAGTCGGCAAGACAGACAGACAAAGCAAAGCAAGGCAGGCGAGAGTCTGGCCACTACTCGATCAGAGCGCTAGTTAGATATGATTCAAGGCAATTATTCAAGCTATTGTACATCTGTCATCAACAATATATCAACACCTGGAGACAAACAACATCAAATATATTGTGAAACAGTATCACTGGCACCTTGCCGTCTTGATAGACAATAGTTTGTTACATTGTGCTTTAAAAAAAGGCGTAATGACTACAAACCATGGCCCAAGCGAATGTGACTTATCAAACCATTTCGCGCTGTAAATGTTCGTCTACAATGGATGCATGTGAACACATGGTCATTTCCGCCATCACACACCATCTGACGTCTCTCCCACTCAATGTGTGACCTATCTGCAATCATTCTCTCCTTTGCCTTTATTCTATTTCTGACCTTTGCCCTCCATGAAACACGATCAGCTGCGACTTGCACCCAAGATGCAATATCTATGTCTGTATCAATTAGGACCCGCTTATATACAGCTTTTTATATCAGAGTAGAAGCCTACCCCGAGATCTTTTAGCCATGTGCCCGTTCACGGCTTGTGGATCTAGCCTCCTTCGCGGTCCTAGCGGTCGTTCAGAAAGCAATAGCAAACTACTGAACGTAAACCTTGCTCAGGAATCACGAACAGCCAAAATGTTGGGGGTTGACTGCTGCCTCTTGTGAAGGACATGCAACTAAATTTAATTTGATTGGCCAAAAAATATGCCCTTTAGTATTCTATAGGCATCCATCCTCCTAATGTGTCCTATCCATCCAAGTCTACGAAGACTGAGCATTAAACAAACCCTCACACACCCCGGCCTTTCCAATACTTCAAAATTTGTGATTTTGTGAAACAGTATAGTCTAGGTCAGTGGTTCTCAACCGGTGGGGAATTCCCCCCTAGGGGAGAATTTTGGGGTTTCCAGGGGGGGGGGGGGGGAAAATCAAGATTATTTCAAGATTGCGCTAATACAAGAACCGGTTACTTGATCTTGTTTTTCCTTTCATACTTTACGGTTCTGTACGTCTCACCCTTCTAAAATTCATTTTATAAAGTAAGTAAACCCACAAATCACGTTTTATGTGGCCGTCTAGACTTGTTTTAGTATGTGCTTCCATTATTACGTATACTGTGTAGGGGCGGGAGGCGGATTTTTAGGTAGGAAATACGAAAAGGGGGAGAATGGCGTTCTGAAAATATGGCGAAGGGGGGCACGGGCCAAAAAAGGTTGAGAACCACTGGTCTAGGTAATTCATCTTGATCGTCGACAGTTGTCCTGACAACATACAAACGATCCCCAGTTAAAACTTACTTTTCTGACCGCGGAGTAGCGGATTCGTTCTCTACGCCGGCCAGTGGGACTGTAATGTTCACTTCTCGTCCTTGACTTGGGAAAGTAAATTACAAGTACCTCAGTTGTCGGAGTGGGTTTGCGTGATGGCGAGTGACACCTATCATAGGAAAAGCTAACTGCTAAGCAAACACAGTCCAATGCATTTAGCTGCAGTAGCAGCAGGGCAGCACTAAAAGTCGAAGCGAGCGGGCGAAAATAAACACATAAACACACACACACGCACGCACGCACGCACGCGCGCGCGCGCACACACACACACACACACACACACACCACAATATGGTAAACACAATCAACAACCTCAGTGGCGACAGCTACCAGCCATTCCCACTTTCACGGGCCGGCTGAGTATCATACCAACACTTCCGTACACACAACCACACGAACAAGCAGGCACCTCTGCCGCGTATCCTCCTCCTGAAAGGCCGCTGCTGATTCAACACGTAGAACTTACACCGTTGTTTAGCTGGTGAACAGAACCATGAAAGGAATATTCACTCAAGCATGTGTCTCAACCCGACTTCTTGCACGCTCTGTGTCGTCTCTGAATAACAAAACCAACCCGGCTGCTATTTACAGAATTTATTGCACTCAAATCTTTTCAATATGTCCTCTATGTATCGTTATAGAGGCATCCCTTTGGCGCTGGGGGTTTTTAAAACCGACATTTGCAACTGAACTGTGATTTCATCTGCAGGGTCGGAAAGTTACAATTCAAACAGTGCGTGTGATAACAGTTTAAAAGGCATCGCTTAAGTGAACATTTAATTTGAGATATATTTGTGTTGTATTCAACGGCAGGCCAGTGCATGCCTGCGATATGTAATTTATATATCACGCAGAGTAATATTATTTCCGTCATTTATTCATTTAACTCATATTTTATTGTATATCTTGTTACTGGCAGATATATATTGAAAAAAAAAGGACATTCATACATTAAAAAGACCCGTAGCAGGAACCTTGCTATAGTTATGTGAAATTTTAGGACTATCACAAATTTGTAGGATTACGCGCACGAAGACGAGAGCTGACCGCGAACACTAGTCAATGAAAGTGATCCTTCCAAAAAAAAAAAAAAAAAAAACCTCTTAAATTAACAGGAACACGTAAAGTAAAGTTAGAATATATTAAGTAATAGTTAGGATACATTAAGTAACAGTTAGGATAAATTAAGTACCAGATAGGATACATTAAGTAACAGTTAGGATACATTAAGCACCAGTAATATATCAATCTGGTAGATGGTGGGGGTGTGGATGGGCTGGAGTGTCTTTTTTTTCGCTCGCTTGCTTTGAACTCTAGCGTAGTCAGTGCACACTACTACTAGTAGTTCTGGGCTGACTTTTGTGTGTGTATTAGCTTTCTCCCCACCATCAGGCGAACCCACTCCGACTTCAGAGATGGTCTTTTTTTTTTTACTGAAAGTTTCTGCAACATATTCTTGAAAATAAAAGTTTCAGTAAAAAATAAAAAGAACACAACCGGGAATTAACGTAACAGAGAGACTTAAATTAAAGGTTGGATACACTATGTGACAGCTATACTTGCCTCTGAATCTGACAAATGGATTCTATAAAACAATGTATGCTTTACATATGTTAGTTAGTTGCATATCCTTTACAGGACGTTGCAGTCAGCACCAGCATTTTTTGTTGTTGTGATCTCTTGGTACGTTTACGTTCAGTAGTTTGCCATTACTTTCTGAACGATCGGCAGCCATACCATTTCGTAAAAGAACAACGCAACGCAGCCTGTTGCCAAATCGCGCAGGTATGCAGTAAACAGATATCAGTGACACAACCAACATTGTCCACCGTACTGTAAACAGATATCAGTGACATAACCAACATTATCCACCGTGCAACTAACTTTTATCAGTGACACCACCAACATTATCTACCGTGCAACTAACTTTTATCAGTGACAGAAGCAACATTATCAACCATGCAATTAAGTTTTATCAGTGACAGAACCAACATTGTCCACCGTGCAGCTAACTTTATCAGTGACCGAACCAACATTATCCACCGTGAAACTAACTTGTATCAGTGACCGAACCAACATTATCCACCGTGCAGCTAACTTTATCAGTGACCGAACCAACATTATCCACCGTGCAACTAACTTTTATCAGTGACAGAACCAACATTATCCACCGTGCAACTAACTTTTATCTGTGACAGAACCAACATTATCCACCGTGCAACTAACTTTTATCAGTGACAGAACTAACATTATCCACCGTCCAATTAAGTTTGTAGAAGAAGGAGAAGTACAAGAAAAAGCGGGAAAAAAGAAGACGATGATGAAGACAGACAGACAGACAGACAGACAGACAGACAGACAGACAGACAGACAGACAGACAGACAGACAGACAGACAGACAGACAGACAGGAAAAGAAAAGAAAGAAAGAAAGAAAGAAAGAAAGAAAGACAGAAAGAAAGACAGAAACGAGCAGTCTGTGGCTTGCACTTGCGACCTTGTAACACTAACCCAATATATCCACAGATTACATGTCCCTGGATTAATGTTGCCCACAACTGATAGCGTCAGTTACCAGCCGGTGTTGTCGCCTCTCCCAAAAGAAAAGTCGCGACTACCGCACGGATGCCAGTTGAAGATCATTAACTGCCCTTGTATTGAATTGTAAGAACGCAAGTCGTCACAAACAGGCCATTCAAATGTCAAGGGAAAACTCTTCGCCTGCCTGTTCAACTATATTGATTTGTCTAATGTAGCAACATATCTCAAAGCTGAAAAGCCAGCTTTTCCTTGCCTTGCCTTTTACGGAGTTAAAAGACAGTTCATTTATTCATAAACCACTTCTAGGAAAGTTCTATAACAAGCGATGAATAGTCCCGGATATGTCAATGTAGGAAATGCATTCCCTACCAACTGAAACGAAAAGGCATTTCTAAAACAGATAAACTAACTTCCATCAAGCGGAGTTACTATTATTTCCTCTTTCTTTTCATTATTGTAAATTTCCTCTTTTTTTCCTTTCTGCTGACTCTAGTTTTGGCATTATCCTAACACTCTTGGTACGAGCTTTTAACCCTTCTAAATTGCTCCCCGCTTTTGTTCTCTTCCGGTCGGCCATATTCCACGTCCTAGCTTCGTTTCCATTCGTGCTTGTTTATAGGAAATATCCCTCCACCCTGAGTTCTTCCATGGACAAAAGGTAACCATAAAGGGGCAGGACGCGCCGCCGGGCCTACTCTCATTATTTCTAGCGCCTGAATACGCATGGCCGGGTGCTAGTGCGATTTTAACGAGCCCAGTTTCCACCCGTATTTTACAGAGGGCCCGTGTAGGGGGCTGCCGAGATGTTAGAATCGGGACACCAGGAGGATGGCTACCCCTTTTGTTTTGGACATTCTCATTGGTATCAGCCAGAACTAACGAATAGTTCATTTAGTAATTCAAGCATGTAGTTTTTGAGGAAGGGTTGAAATTGACCTTTGTCCGTTGTAGGCATCGTGTCCGTTGCCATGCAAGCGTTTGGTTCCCTCATACCGAATGTCCTAGCCATGCTGAAATAATATGGTGGAATATGTGAAGAGAAGTACCATTGAAGAATGCGGGCAGATAGACGGGGAGTCGGGTAGACAGACAGACAGTCATGCATACAGAAGGATGGACGAGTAGGAGACCATAAAGATTGGCGGAGAATCTGGCAGAAGCCAGACAGACAGATAGACAGACAGATTAACGGACAGACAGACAGACAGATTAACGGACAGACAGACAGTCATGCATACAGACGGATGGACGAGTAGGAGAACATAAAGATTGGCGGAAAATCTGGCAGAAGCCAAACAGACAGCCAGACAAACAGACAGACAGACAGATTAACGGACAGACAGGCAGTCAAACGGACAGACAGACACCGCAAAAATCAGCCAGACAACCAGACAACAAAGACAGATAGGCAGTCAAACGGACAGACAGACACCCAGACAACAAAGACAGATAGGCAGTCAAACGGACAGACAGACACCCAGACAACAAAGACAGATAGGCAGGCTGGCAGCCAGTTAGACAGCTAGCTAGTTGTCTATCAACCTGACTGCCTGCATGCCTAACCCTCTGGACAGACAGACATGCGGATCGACAGACGGACAAGACAGTCAGACAGACAAACTGATAAGACACACAGACAAACAGACCGATCGGCAGACAAGACAGACAGATCGATCGACAGACAGACAGACAAGGCACACAGACAGACCGACAGACACACAGACGGGTTAAGAAAAATGTGTATAAAAATTAATTAACAGATAAACTTACTAGAAAATACGACAAGTTAAGCAAAACATTCTTGACAAATAGTAGTACGCTAAAGAAATCAAACACAAACTATAAATTAAATATATCTAACTTGTCTACCGGCTACAGCACAAACAAACCACATGATTGTTATAAATGTAAAGCATTATTTGAAGATGTGAGATGAAAAGGTACTGTAGTATTCAATTTGGAAGCGACTTGCTCCGAGTTAACACCAGACAATGTTATCACTTCCCGCGCGAGGCGACAGATCTAAAGCGAAATGGAAAGCCCCTGGTCACAAATTAGCGTCCTGTAAATCTACACATACAATCACATATGTCTGCCATCTTTGTTGCCTGTACCTTGAGGTTATGGAAAGATGGGGCGAAATGGAAAAAACGCGGGGTGGGAGTGGGGAGGGGGGTGTATTTTAAAGTTACGATCGCTGAAGAAGACTGGTGGAAATATTGATCTTTGTTTGTGTCTTTTGTCATATAAGTGTGATCGCAGTAAACAGGCACCTTGAGATTCCTAATGTAGTTGAGTATCTATGCAGAATGTCTATTTCTATTGCTTCTTTACCACCAATCTCCCGGGTAATTCCTCATATGAGAGTTTACCACTTTATTCTTAGCTCAATAATTGGCTAAAGCGGACGCTTTATCCATGTTAGGACAAGTTGTTGGTAAGTGGTTACTTAACACCTTAGGTTAGTTATTGATTCAACATTACTCATAAATATCTTGCTCAAATCGTATATTGCAATTGGTTGGAACAGCCTTTTCTGTGTTAGAAATTCGTAGATTTCTTTTCTTTGGGCAATCCTGTCTCACTCTTTTTCTGTATATGGAATCAACGACCTCTTCTTTATCCTTACAATATTCTGTAAACTCCGGGTTCTCATTCAGGAGACCCGGGTTCAAATCCTCGGTAAGGTGTGGATTGTTTTTTTTTTTTTATGTAGAGGGCAAAAAGATCATCCTAACCTGCACAGTTCGTGGTGACTGCACTGATAGTTATCATCATGTGCCGTACCCGGTGGCTTGAGACAATCTACACTTGTATAACTTATTTTGGTAGTTCAAGTATCACTCTACTTGGCCAGAGCTTGTTCATGGTTGTCTCTGGGCAAAGTTCTTCTGACACTCGGTGTCTGAACTGTCCTGTCCTCACCACACCGCATACACAGTTTATAACTGACCCCATGATTCATCAGATATGTGTTTGTTGCCAGGTTCGCCTGGCTTCTAAACCATACCTAAATATACCATCATCGTAAACCATTTTGATATCAAGAATCTTAATTGATTGACAAGAAAACCGATGGTCTGTTCTTTACCATGAACATCTGACTAAAATACGAGAAGCAAATAAATACATCATTGCCGAATCTAAGAAGAGCGTTTCAATTCTCTTAAGAATCGACGTATTTATTCTAGAACATATTGTCAGAAGCCAAAAACGAGAAGGTTAATTAATTTATCGCCGGCTCCGTGGCGTAAGTTTTGCGGACGCTGATCGTAATCCCGTATACCCGCGTTCGCAACACAGCTGCGCGTGATTTGGCAGCAGACTGCGTTGCACTGGTTTTGCCTTGACATCGGTGCCGGTCGTTCAGAAAGCAATGGCAAGCTACTGAACT
Source organism: Cepaea hortensis (assembly GCA_963921405.1). Classification (NCBI taxonomy): domain Eukaryota; kingdom Metazoa; phylum Mollusca; class Gastropoda; order Stylommatophora; family Helicidae; genus Cepaea; species Cepaea hortensis. The sequence goes on from OY992882.1 coordinate 37,848,576, forward strand.
TAAACTTGCCAAGAGATCATAAAGGCAGAAATTCTGGTATTAACCTCGATGTCGTGTAAAAATGATATGGAAAAAAATGGATTTACCAAACGGCACAACTTGGATGACGATTTTTCAAACCAGAACGCCTAAACTGATGACCGTGGGGAATTGCCTGACTGAAAGAACAAGCACAGGAAGTAACACGCAAATTATCCAGTAAACAGGCCATGTATAAATGTTGACATGTTAGGACAATTAGAATATCAATTAAAAGTGAGGAATGATGAAGGTAGACATTTAAATTCTGAAAATACGAGTCAGTCAGTTCATCTACTATCTTTTTCTCACTAAATCTACTTCTGCTTGTCTATCAGTCAGTTCATTTACTCTTATTTACTCACTAATTCTACTTGTCTATCAGTCAGTTCATTTGCTTTCCTTGTCTCACCAATTCTACTTGTCTGTCAGTCAGTTCATTTACTTTCCTTGTCTCATCAATTCTACTTGTCTGTCAGTCAGTTCATTTGCTTTCCTTGTCTCATCAATTCTACTTGTCTATCAGTCAGTTCATTTGCTTTCCTTGTCTCATCAATTCTACTTGTCTATCAGTCAGTTCATTTACTTTCCTTGTCTCATCAATTCTACTTATGTATCAGTCAGTTCATTTACTTTCCTTGTCTCACCAATTTTACTTGTGTATCAGTCAGTTCATTTACTTTCCTTGTCTCACCAATTCTACTTCTCTATCAATCAGTTCATTTGCTTTCCTTGTCTCATCAATTCTACTTGTCTATCAATCAGTTCATTTACTTTCCTTGTCTCATCAATTCTACTTGTGTATCAGTCAGTTCATTTACTTTCCTTGTCTCACCAATGTTACTTGTGTATCAGTCAGTTCATTTACTTTCCTTGTCTCACCAATTCTACTTCTCTATCAATCAGTTCATTTACTTTCCTTGTCTCACCAATTCTACTTCTCTATCAATCAGTTCATTTACTTTCCTTGTCTCACCAATTCAACTTCTCTATCAATCAGTTCATTTACTTTCCTTGTCTCACCAATTCTACTTCTCTATCAATAGTTCATTTACTTTCCTTGTCTCACCAATTCTACTTCTCTATCAATCAGTTCATTTACTTTCCTTGTCTCACCAATTCTACTTGTGTATCAATCAGTTCATTTACTTTCCTTGTCTCACCAATTCTACTTGTGTATCAATCAGTTCATTTACTTTCCTTGTCTCACCAATTCTACTTCTCTATCAATCAGTTCATTTACTTTCCTTGTCTCACCAATTCTACTTCTCTATCAATCAGTTCATTTACTTTCCTTGTCTCACCAATTCTACTTCTCTATCAATCAGTTCATTTACTTTCCTTGTCTCACCAATTCTACTTCTCTATCAATCAGTTCATTTACTTACCTTGTCTCACCAATTCTACTTGTGTATCAATCAGTTCATTTACTTTCCTTGTCTCACCAATTCTACTTCTCTATCAATCAGTTCATTTACTTTCCTTTCCTCACCAATTCTACTTCTCTATCAATCAGTTCATTTACTTTCCTTGTCTCACTAATTCTACTTCTCTATCAATCAGTTCATTTACTTTCCTTGTCTCATCAATTCTACTTCTCTATCAATCAGTTCATTTATTTTCCTATCCTCACTAATTCTACTTGTCTATCAGTCCGTTCACGTACCTTCCTTTCCTCACTAATTCTTCATGTTTATCAATCAGCCAGTTTAATTACCTTCCTTTACTTACTAATTCTATTTGTCTGTCAGTCAGTTCAATTAAAATCCTTTCCTCACTAATTCTACTTGTCTATGAGTCAGTTCATTTACTTTTCTTTTCTCACTAATGCTACTTGTCTATCAGTTAGTTCATTTACTTTCCTTGTCTCACCACTTCCTATCGTCTATCAGTCAGTTCAATTACCTTCCTTTCTTCACTAATTCTACTTGTCTATCAGTCAGTTCATTTACTTTCCTTGTCTCATCAATTCTACTTGTCTATCAGTCAGTTCATTTACTTTCCTTGTCTCATCAATTCTACTTGTCTGTCAGTCAGGTCAATTACCTTCTTTTTCTCACTAATGCTACTTGTCTAACAGTCAGTTAATTTACTTTCTTTGTCTCATCAAGTCTAATTGTCTGTGAGTCAGTTCATTTACTTTCCTTGTCTCATCAACTCTGCCAGTATATCACTCACTTCATTTAAACATACATACCCACAGCGAAGCCATTAGTAGAAGAACTCTTGTACTTGTGGACAGGTGGACATTTTCAGAATAATTACCACAAGCAAGCCACAGTCCCCACAGCCAAGGGGAAGAGCAAGAATTAAATACCTGGATGGCTTGGCTACGTGGCATGATCGAGACAGAAATACGGAGCTGATCCACGACTCTGGTGATCGAGTGAGATGGCAGAACATGACCGCCCAAGCTTATGGCATGGCTCATAATGAATGAATGAAGCCACAGTAATCAGTGTCACACCGGCCGCCTTTACTTCCCAAGACATTTCCTGGTACCCAGTTTTACATTGGGTTGATCTAGGAGACCAGGTCATTACTGTAACATTCTAATTCGCCTCTCAGCGGTTCGAACCAAGGACAATAGGGCTACCACGACTCCCTAATATACATGCCCCGATGAAGTAGCCTGCAATGGCTCTATGATGTGATAGGGCCGGCAGGCGAGCAACAGACCACTAGGATACCACGACTCCCTAATATACATGCCCCGATGAAGTAGCCTGCAATGGCTCTATGATGTGATAGGGCCGGCAGGCGAGCATCAGACCACTAAGCTACCACGACTCCCTAATATACATGCCCCGATGAAGTAGCCTGCAATGGCTCTATGATGTGATAGGGCCGGCAGGCGAGCATCAGACCACTAGGCTACCACGACTTCCTAATATACATGCCCCGATGAAGTAGCCTGCAATGGCTCTATGATGTGATAGGGCCGGCAGGCGAGCATCAGACCACTAGGCTACCACGACTTCCTAATATACATGCCCCGATGAAGTAGCCTACAATGGCTCTATGATGTGATGGGGCCGGCAGGCGAGCATCAGACCACTAGGCTACCACGACTCCCTTTTGAACATGCCTTGATAAAGTAGCCTGCTATGGCAACATGATGTTATATATTCATCACATTCTGTAAGGGGCTGAGTGGTCTCGAGGTATGGTGTCCGCCTCGAGTGCTGTAGGTCCCGAGTTCAAGCCCCGGTGAGGGCCGGGATATTTTCACTTGTGCTTCTAGTGACAAAATTGCCCCTGGTCTCTGAGTCGTGAGATCGGACGCCCGTGTGTATTGTTGCGCACGTAAAAAAAATCCCTTGGCAGTTGGAAATCGAAAAAGAGTAGCCTAACTGCGCTGTCCGGGCAAAATTTCGAGTTAAAAATCTACCCAAAGTTTTTCAGGATCCTCGCCGGTGCTACGGGGTTCGTGTACTGAGCTGAGATTCTCCAGACTCAGGCTTGAGTTAAGAGTAGAACAGAGCACTTATGGGTTACACCCGTGTGCCGTGATGTTGATCCGTCGACTAAACTAAACTAAACTAAACATTCTGTAGGCCTGGATGCACGGAGGAGTGGGTGGACGGTCTTTTTCTCTGTTGGCGGACGACGAACCTCAGCGTTGAACCCTCGTCTGCTCTCCTTTATGAATCACCAGTGTAGCTCCCGACATTCGGACCACTACGAGGTACACGCTCACATGGCGCCTTAACGAAGTTTATAAGATTCTGCGCTAATAATGTCACGAGCGATGTCGGAGAGGCCAATGTCTGCGTTCGTCGTCTCGCTAAGTGTGGAAAATACTGGGCCAACCATTCCTTCGTGCATTCAGAAATACACAATGTGATGGCTCTGTCATAGCACAGTTCCATAGCAGCAACTGTTAACCTACAGCAGGGGTGGGCAAACTACGGCCCGCGTGTCGCATGCGGCCCGGCAACTGATATTATGCGGCCCTCAAGGGTATTTAGAAATACAATTTTTTACTTCGTTTTTAAGTTATTTTGTTGCATTTTACAGAATTTCATGTACCGTTATGATTGTTGTAACATTTTTGATAAAATTTCTTTCTAATTTCCTATTTTTGTAAACAGTCCTTGACCTTAGTAATGTAATGCTAAAATGCGAATTTATCGATTTTAATATATAGACATATTTATTGACATGTAAAATTTAATAATGATGATTTTATGAAAATCAGATTTTCTCCGATGAATAAAATTATTTATTTTGCAAGAAAATATTAAATTTAAAAGTTTTTTGCTGTTATATATTATTTCCACGTTTACAATGTTCAGATTAATTTCTTTGTTTTAGCAGTCTTGATATATTTCTGAAATTTATTCTGAGCTTACTCCTTGTTTTCCGTATATTTTATTTTCACACATGGCCGAAAATAGGTTTTGTTTAATTTCCTTTTTAAAGTTTTGTAAAACTCTAACCGTTAGAATTTTATTAAAACAGTGAGTTTCACTAAACAACGTAAGATTGAAGATGAATGCCGTGTTTTTTAATGATGAAGGGACAACTAAGTTCTGTTTTATAAAAGTTGGTAGCAAATCAGTTGGCTTGTTGTGCCGTGAGTCAGTGGCTGTCTTCTAGGAGTACAGTTTAAAAAGACATTATCAAACAAACCATTCCGATTTCGGGTACAATTTAACAACCAAAGAGAGGGGAAGGAAATGCCTGAAGTTGGTGCAAAATTTGGAGAAACAGCAAACTAATTTTCACTAATTAGTCTTTAATTCAAGATGCTGCAACAGAAGCTAGTCTTGTGCTGTCACACAGAATTGTAAAACAGAACTAGCCATTTTCTGATGGCGAGTTCATCGAGAAATATTTGCTGGATGCAGCAAACATTATGTTTGTATCATTAAGCAGAACGAAAATAAAATCAACAACATCAAATTTGACATTACTTTATCAAGGGGAACCGCGGTCAGACGTGTTGACAAGATAAGTGACTATTTGATGCATAAACTTCAAGATGCAAGTAAACAATTTTTGTGGTAATCTCTTGCATTGGATGAGAGTACCGATGTACACGATACTGCCAAATTATTGATATTTATACGTGGAATAAACACTTCTTTCAAACTCACTGAAGAGTTACTGAGTGGTGAGTCACTCATAGACACAACCACAGGCCATGATATATTCAATGCTGTTACTAACTGTATTGAAAGAACTGGGTTGATTTGGAACAAGGTGGCAAGGGTTATAACTGACGGAGCTCGTGTTTTGACTGGAAAAAAATGTAGGTCTGGTGAAATTGATAAGTAATAAGCATAAAGCAGAATATCCTGACCAAACATTATTACCACTTCACTGTGTGATCCATCAAGAAAGTCTGTGTAAAACTGTTTTGAAAATCAAGCATGTTATTGGCCCAGCTGTCAGTGTCATCAACCCCATTAGATCAAGAGGACTTAAGCACAGACAGTTCAAGGCATTATTTGACTTCAGTCTCGGCAAGGTGTTGAGGCGAGTGTGGGACCCCAGAGAAGAAATAGTGATATTCCTACTGATGAACTGCATTGAATGTTACTTTAATACTAACATTGTCAATAAAGAGTGGAAGTTAGACTTTATGTTTGTCATTGAAGTTATGGAAAAGTTAAATGAACTGAATTTCAAACTTCAGGGCAATGGTGTGTTTGGACATGAATTGTATGTACATGTAAAATCATTTCAGACAAAACTCTCACTGTTGTCCAGACAAGCAAGTGAAAAAGGGTTTTGTCACTTCAATTTGCTGAAACAAGAAATCATTTCTGGTAAAATGACTGAAAAGTACAAAGCCCAATTAGGTGCATTGACTGAGGAATTTGGATGAAGATACCAAGATTTCAAGAACTTAGAGCCACAGTTCCATATTCTGAGTTCCCCTTTTAGTGCAGAAGCTGATACAGCCACAGATGACGTACGGTTTGGAGATGCTTAACTTACAAGCAGATCATGACCTGAAAGAGACATTCAAGTCAGATGGTTTGCTGGATTTCTATGGATCTTTATCACAAGAATCATTTCCCAACTTGAAAAACTTTGCAGCTTAACTTTTATCAATGTTTGGATCAACATACATTTTCGAACAAGCATTTTCTTACTTGAAGATCAACAAATTTAAGAATAGGTTTTTATTGTCGGACTGCAGCTTACATGCTGTCATGCGAATTTCAACAAGTAAACTTTCTCCAGATTTCAAGAATATTGTCAAAAATTACATTTCTAATACATCTCATTAGAAATCAACAATTGTAGTGACAATAAAGTCCATTTGTGTCTAAATTAAAGCCCTTGATAGATAAAACAATATAAAATATAATTAAAACAAATTTGTTATAATAAACAATTTTAAAATCTTGTTAAAAAATTAGGAAAAGTTGTCCATAATGTAAAATATAATTTATAAGTGTATAAGTAAAATAAAATTGCAATAATTAGTTATGTATACTGTTTAATAACCTATAAATAATTCATAATTACTTATTGTGATATGTTGCTGTAAACAAAGTGGACATAATATACATGCCCCCCCCCCCCCCCCAATAGCTTTACATTTGTCAATGTGGTCCTACGCACAAAAAGTTTTCCCACCCCTGACCTACAGGATATTGATTGGAGACAGCCCATGAATTATATAATTCTATATGTATTGCAATCCCGGATGTGATCAACATCGAATAATTAATATAATGAGCCACATCACGAAGATTTTGCTGAGAATTATCATGCAAAGAGTTAGGAAGAAAATACAACCCGAAATAGGAGAAGAATCATATGGGTATGTATAAGGCAAGGGTACAGTTAATGCTGTATATATGCTGAGAACATTAATTGAACGTTCTACAGAAGTAAAAAAAGATCAACATCTTTGCTTTATTGGCTACACAAAGGCTTTTGTTAAAGTAAGACTATCAACGTGATAAAGATGCTTCCAGATTTACAAATTGATGGGAAAGACCTTAGACTTGTCAAAAAAACATATATTGGAAACAACAAGCTGCCATAAGGATTGATAATGAAGCAGGTCAATATCAGCCTATTAAGAGAGGTGTGAGACAGAGATGTGTAATGTCTCCAGGTCTTTTTTCCCTGTACAGTGAAAATAGTTTTTTCAGAAATGTAGGAGATATGAAAGGAATCATCGTTGGAGGACGAAACATCAATAACATTAGATATGCAGAACAACTGGGGTTAGAATTAAATTGTAAGAAGACACAGATTATGGTCGTCACTAGAATGAAGGAAATATCACAATGTAATATACAGGTATATGGGAATATTTTTAAACAAGTGAATCGGTACAATTATCTCGGAACAGTCATAACATCTGATGGCAGATGCCTTGAAGAGATTAGAACAAGAATCGCAATGGCGAAGGTAACCTTTTGCAAGATGGAAAACGTACTGATCAATAAAAAGATGTCATTTGCAACGAGAAAAAGAGTGTTGAGATGATACATAGAACCTATGCTTGTGTATGGATGCGAAGCGTGAACAATGAGCAAAAAGATCCAATAGATGCTCCCTATATGTGATTTCTATGAATTGAAACGTGCCAGTATAACTATTGTTTACACATACTAGTACATTAGTAAATGTGTTTAATGGCTGAATAACACTGATTTCTGCAGATCCGGTACATTTTGATATCTAGGGATGATTCATCAAGCCATAGCATACGGTTTTGAGAGCAGTATTTAGTACACTTGTGTAAAATTTATTCGGCAGTTTGAAACATTTGCACACAAGTACATAGTGTAGTTAATCTTATATTACCTCTTCGTGTTCATGCGTGGCTATTTAACGTGCTGTTTCTTCTACTTAAGTTTCAATTTTAATATACGCTTCTTATCCAATGCTGTCTAACGGATAAAAGACATCGTGAGATTTGACACCACAATCTGAAACATTTTTGTTTACGGCAGGGATACGCGCTTTCCGGAGGCCCGCTGTTGTACAGAGGCTAACATGCTTGCCTGTAGTCCCCGTGGACATGTGTTCCAATCCCCATGGAACTTGATAATTTATGTTTGTTTGATTAACTTGAGCTCCTAGATCGACCCGCATGAAAACCTTAACCAGGAATTGTAATGGAGCATAAAGGCGGCCGGCGTGCTATTGATCACATCCAAATTGAGTGTCTCTTGGGCTGTGCGCGGGTAACTGGAACTAGGGCTACATACCCAACACGACCCAAGACGTGGAGAAAAGGTCCTTTAATTTTCACTATGTGCGCTTTTGCCGGTAATATGTTGGTATTCAGACTGCACCACTGTCCCCATTCTGCAGCAATTTGCACCCCATGGTGTGTTGAGAGCCCAGAAGTTGTCTTGGTTAGAAAGTGCTATGAAAGGCTAAGATAAGCCTAGCATGTCCTTAATAATAAAATTGCTCCCACAACAACTGTAGCATTTGCAGCAACAATCAGCCCAACTGGGCGTGATGATTCTCGCCCGCAGCGTGTCAAAACACACCCCAAAGCATACAAACACAAACAGCTCTTTGTGGCTGGCATAAATACAGCAACGTTTATTAGAAAAAAATAATAATAACATTCCTTTGAGGTCAAGGTGTCCAGCAGAGAGATCTGTTATTGGATCTGTTTAGTTTACACACATTCAATTCTTTCTACAATTGTCGTTTCACACTGGCAAAGCCAGCCAATTTCGCTGCTGTCAAAGAAAAACATAGTTCTAATGACAGGCGATACGTCTTCCCAGCTTCTGAATAACACAAACCTGAAGACGAGATACAGCGCTGTCATTCACAACATCTACTGCAGGTTCACGCCTGCTGTGATGTGATTTCCCTCTCTCCAGCACACTCGTTTCTTAAAGCCACTGCTGAGGGGTATGAAAAGACGATGTTAGTTGGCCTAGCGTAGGCACTGAAGATGCAGCGATAAACTATTGAAGCTTATAATTAGTAATGTTCTACCATATGGATCTGATTTCTTGCGGATTGTCTGCTCCGTGCTCCTATTCAGCTGCCACCCATCAGCAACTTCCAGAGAGCTTTTACCACATTCCAACATATTCTCTGCCGAGCAACTGATCATATTTTGTACATACATAATACAAATAAATAAATAAATAAATATAAATTCCAGTTCTCTAAAGATCTCTGGTGTCTTCTCTGCGAACCATGCCATGTGTCTCCATAGTCATGTCATGTAACTGTTATTTGCGTGGTGGCTTTTGTTTGTTATTTAAATCTGAAAAATGCCTTTCGTGATCACTATAGTGGTATATATAGTATGTATAATATATAGAGTGAATATATATATTCACTCACGTTTAGATGGCGGCCTCTACAATGCTCAGAGATTGAAGGCCAGGACCAAAATTAGGAGGGTACTGATCAGAGACTTGCTGTTAGCAGATGATGCTGCAGTTACGACCCACTTTGAGGAAGAATTACAACATCTACTATATGCATTTTCCAATGCTTGTTTTGAATTTGGTTTAACAATTAGCAAAAGCGAAGGCACAGATTATGTCGCAAAGTGCAGATGGGGTACCATCAATCTTTATTGACGACGCCGAACTGGAGATAATAAACCATATTACATATCTAGGATCAGAGGTAAACAGCAAATTATCCCTAGATCGGGAAATCAACATCAGGATTGGTAAGGCAGTTACAACAATGAGCAGGTTAACAAAAAGAGTCTGAGAGAACAGGAAGCTTGCTGCCAAAACAAAAGTCCTGGTCTATCAAGCCTGTGTCCTTAGTACTCTTCTTTCTTTGTGGCAGCGAACACTAGCCAACATTCTCACGCCAAGAGAAACGTTTAAACAGCTTTCATATGCGGTGTCTGCGAAGAATGCTTGATATTAAGTGGCAAGATGTAAGATCACAAATACTGAAGTATTGAAAAAATCGGGTTGTGTGAAGATTTGTTCATCGTAGGCTTAGTGGATAGGACACGTTAGGAGGATGGGTGACGGTAGAATACCAAAAAGAGAACAGAAAAATCACAACAACAGAAATGAGATTTCTGAGAAGAGTACTCAATGTATCAAGAAGAGAGAAAATCAGAAATGAAGAAATCAGAACAAAAGTTAGGGTTATAGCAGCGCTAGATTTTATCAGAAAACAGCAGGTTAAATGGTTTGGCCATATAACTTGATTACCAACTAACAGTATACATCAACAAGCAATGATGTACAGATCAGACGGAAGCAGTGGAAGAGGCCAGCCTCGTAAATGATGACTAAAGGGAATTACAGAGATCATGGGAATCTCGATGTGTGAAGCCTATAAACGGGCACTCTCCCGCTGTTTATGCTTCACCACATCACCGCAAGGTACAAGAGGAACCTGAGCAGATGAGATGGTCTCTGGTGAATTACAAATAGATAAAAGATCTCGAGGTCGGCCTTTACTACGATACAAAGATGTGTATAAACGGGACATGATTAATACAGGCATTGATATTGCACCTTGGGATCAAGTCGCCGCTGGTCGTATTGCGCGGAGGGCAAGATCAGACATAGAATGAAGACAAATGAGAAAATTATTGCAGATAGGTCACACACTGAGCGTTTGAGTCGTAAGATGGTGCCTGATCGTGGTAATGGCCATGTGTTCATATGCATCCATTGTGAACGAACATTTACAGCGCGAATTGATCTGATGGCCATGGGTTGTAGTTATGCCTTTTTGAAGCACAATGTAACAAACTATCGCCTGTCAAGGCGGCAAGGTGCCAGTATTTGTTTGTCTGTAAATCTGAGCGATATTGCTTCTGTTAAGCACTATGTAGTGGTAGTCGCAGGCAATGATTGAATCTTGTTTCACATATAAACCACCATGCTGTGATTGAAACCGGCAGAGATCGACTACAAAAGGACACATCTAATAAAAGAAAAACGACATTTCATTTTCCTAATCGACTATCTCCGAGAAACGTCTAATCAATGTACTCGATGAAAAGTGTCTGTTTCATTGTTCTTCGCGAACATTGCTCTTCTGGGCAGAAACTGCGGAGAACATCTGCCCGTTTTTCTTGTTTTCCTGAATTGATTATTGCCATTCTTTGTATCCCTCGCCCGTGGGACACACATCATCCCAGCTTTCGGCAAAATTCTTCCTGAAAGAGTTTCCAATGAAAGGGCCCAGTTTTCAAACGCTTTGGTATTCCTAATGGACCCTTTCTTCACGTAAGCAGTAGGATAGAGAAAGGAATTCACCTGGCCTGCATACCTACCTGGCTGTATGACTGATTTCGCCAATTCTAGTCCGCACAGGTAGCAGTGTTTCGGCGACCGCTGCGACGCTTATGCGTGAAAAGAGACATATAAACTGGCGGTCATTCATTGACAATTCAATGCCTAACACGAACAATCAACAAGGAAAGCAACGTCTGAGCAGTCAACGAAAGGCTTGATAAACAAACTCCAGCGCCAAGTTGAAAAGACCTGGGAACGGGATCGTCGGAGATTCAATGAAGGCTCTCTTGAGAATGGGATAGCGGGCTTACTAGTTGAAATGGAAAGTTGAGCATCCAACATACAAAGACTTAAACGTGCGCTCGTCAAGGCTTTGTTGGACTTCACTTTAATCTCTAGTAACACATAGTGAAGCTACCAGCCTGCAAGCCGCAGTATGAAAACACCATGTTTTTGTTCTTCTAAAGGAAGGGAGACGGATGCATCCAGGGTTAGGATTTACAAGCATGTGAAAGGTAAAACTCCAGTAAATGAGAGTAATTTTTTTTTCCGCTCTCATTTCAGTCTAGACCGACATTTTCTAACCCCTTTGAACTGGTAAAAGTAAATCCATAGCAAATATTGACTTTGGGTGTAAAGAGCTGGGTATTTCACATATATTAGATAGCAGTCATATGAAGTGCTGTAACTGGTTACCTTTCTCTCTACTTTTAACTTTGCTGTACCATGACGAGCGAGAATGAAATTGACCCACACACACACACACGCACACACGCACGCAGACACACACACACACACTGTAAAGATCCTTTAATTTTAAAAAAGAACGCAATAACAGAGGTGTTTTAGATGCTAATGATAGATTCAGAAACCCGTAATATGTATAAAGGTGATGACGAATTATGTATGGTGATGCAGTGCTGGTAGTTCAAGTAAAGAAATGAAAACAAGACTTGAGATTGCCTCGTCTGTCATGACAAGTCATTATTTGTGACCAAAAAAAGTAATATCAGCCTTATTATCACGTGTCAGTTTGCACTTCAACGTCTTTATTCTACTTTTACAGTCCTCTAATCATCACGTCTTTACTCTACTTTTATAGTCCTCTAATCATTACGTCTTTCCTCTACTTTTATAGTCCTCTAATCAGCACGTCTTTACTCTACTTTTAAGTCCTCTAATCATCACGTCTTTTCTCTACTTTTATAGTCCTCTAATCATTACGTCTTTCCTCTACTTTTATAGTCTTCTAATCATCACGTCTATACTCTACCTTTACAGTCCTCTAATCATCACGTCTATACTCTACTTTTATAGTCCTCAAATCATCACGTCTTTTCTCTACTTTTATAGTCCTCAAATCATCACGTCTTTCCTTCACACTTAAGGTCCTCTAATCATCACGTCTTTCCTCTACTTTTAAGTCCTCTAATCATCACGTCTATACTCTACTTTTATAGTCCTCTAATCATCACGTCTTTCCTCTACTTTTAAGTCCTCTAATCATCACGTCTTTCCTCTACCTTTACAGTCCTCAAATCATCACGTCTATACTCTACTTTTATAGTCCTCTAATCATCACGTCTTTCCTCTACTTTTAAGTCCTCTAATCATCACGTCTTTCCTCTACCTTTACAGTCCTCTAATCATCACGTCTTTTCTCTACTTTTATAGTCTTCTAATCATCACGTCTATACTCTACCTTTACAGTCCTCTAATCATCACGTCTATACTCTACTTTTATAGTCCTCAAATCATCACGTCTTTTCTCTACTTTTATAGTCCTCAAATCATCACGTCTTTCCTTCACACTTAAGGTCCTCTAATCATCACGTCTATACTCTACCTTTACAGTCCTCTAATCATCACGTCTATACTCTACTTTTAAGTCCTCTAATCATTATGTCTTTCCTCTACTTTTAAAGTCCTCTGATCATCATGTCTTTCCTCTACATTTAAAATCATCTAATCATCACGTCTTTACTCTACTTTTATAGTCCTCTAATCATCACGTCTATACTCTACTTTTAAAGTCCTCTAATCATCACGTCTTTACTCTACTTTTAAAATCCTCTAATCATCACGGTGTTACTCTGCTTTTACAAATGCTAATCAACAACTTTGAAGTTATTGTATCTTATGTGATAGTCTTAACTGCTATACAAAAAATGTGGTTTCTGGATGGGATATGTAGAATATATATTATTAGCTTACTTTTTCCCTATTTCTGCTGACCCCTACAATTATACCATACACATATATATATATATATATATATATATATATATATATATATATATATATATATATATATATATTGATTTAGATGGTTGATTTTTTTTTTTCGATCACTCGCTTTGAAATCAAGCAGGATTCATCATACACACTAATATAGTAGTGCTGAACTGAATTTTGCGTGTGGACTAGCTTTTCCTATTAACAGTGTCCCTCACCATTAGGCGAACCCACTCCGACTTCAGAGACACTTATAATTTACGTCCCCGAGTCAAAGACGAGAGGTCAAAATTTAGTCCAACTGTTCGATGCAGACCTCGTCAACAGCATACCGGATGATTAAGAACCCGATTTCTTATTCATTCGGCCAAGCTGAACTCGGTGGGCTTTTAAAGCAATCTAAACTTTAAAAACAAAAATGAGTTCTGTGTCCTTTATAGGAAGGCTACGAAGGGTAATGGCCGATTCTTAAAAAAAGGAGAGCCTAGCATTTGAGGCTACGATTTCCAGCATGAGAATGGAGGTGGAAGTAACAGAGGCATTCTGTTGGATAAAGGAGACCACTGCAACACAATCAATCAATCATGTGCCATGCTGGAAAGCGTGGACGGTCATGACTCGCCATTTCACTCGATCACCAGAGTCGTGGATCAGCTCAGTGTTCCTGTCTCGTCCATCCCACGTGGTCAAGCCATCCAGGTATTTTCCTCTCGGTCTTCCTCTTGGTCTGTTCCCCTCGATCTTGCCAGTTGTCAATAAGTTCTCCAATCCATTTCTTCTCATAACATGTCCAAAAAATTGTGACTGTCTTCGTCTAATTTCTCTAATCAGTCTACGATTTTCATTTGTCTCCTGTAGTACTTGGTCATTGGTTTTTCTATCTGTCCATGGTACTCTTTGCATTTTCCTCAGAAACCACATTTCTGTAGCCATCAAATGTTTTTCAGCTTGGCTGCACATTGTCCAAGTTTCACATCCATACAAAAGAACAGGCTCTATGTACCCCCTCAACACTCTTTTTCTCGTTTCAATTGACATCTTTTTATTGGTCAGAATGTTTTTAATCTTGCTAAAGGCTACTTTCCCCATGGCGATTCTTGTTCTAATCTCTTCAAGGCATCTTGTGCCAGTGAATATCACACAAAACGCTCCCCACTGCCCAATGTGAAAAGTGGAAAAGACAGGAGTCGCGACAAACAACAGCCCGCACAGACACACTGTGCATAATGCCGCCACCAGAATGTCAACACACCAGTCCCCCACGAAACACCCTGTTCATCTCTGATGGAATCGGCAGTCATTTTCCTATCTGCATGTTTCCTAGATGTTCACCCACGCAGTCCACGAAAATACAGTTCATTGCTGAAAGCAGTGGCAATCAACCAGAAGCCCAGCAGCCACGCATTTCTGCATAAGGTAAAAACCGGTCAACTCTGGGACATAGCCACCTGCTATCACTCCGAACATGCAGTCACGTTCCAAAAAACCTCAGGCAGATTCAAAAGCATTTCACACGAAACTCACAGCTCACAGTGTCGCGCCACGCACTCACTCAGTAGCAGGGCGACGGAACCATCAAGCCTCCTTAGTCGCCTCTTACGACATGCGTGGTAGGCTACAGTGTTGATATTCTTTGCTTCCCTTATGGGCCCCGGCAACACACAGGAGAAACTGTATCAACACAATCAATACTGTATCATCTGCATATCTAGCGTTATTGATGTTTCGTCCTCCAATGCTGATTCCATTTATATCTTCTACATTTCTGAAAATATTTTCACTTTACAGGGAAAAAAGATCTGGAGACATCACACATCCCTGCCTAACACCTCTCTTAATAGGCTGATATTGTCCCACTTCATTATCAATCCTTGTGGCAGTTTGTTGTTTCCAATATATGTTTTTTATAAGTCTAATGTCTTTCCCATCAATTTGTAGATCTTCAAGCATATCGACCATGTTGACATGTCTAACTCTATCAAAAGCTTTTGTGTAGTCAATAAGGCAAAGATATATATGCTTGTTTACTTCTATAGCACGTTCAATAACTATTCGTAGCATATACACAGCATTTACTGTACCCTTTCCTTCTAAAAACCCACATTGTTCTTCCCCTATTTCAGGTTGTAATTTCTTCCTAACTCTTTGCATGATAATTCTTAGCAAAAGTCTTTGTGATGTGACTCATTATACTAATTGTTCTATGTTGATCACATTCCAAGGCTCCTGATTTCTTTAGAATTGCAATAAATACAGAGTTACATAATTCAGAAGGTATATCTCCAGTATCATATAATGTGTTCAGCAGCCTGGCGACTTGATCTAGTCCATATTCTTCTAACGCTTTAATCATTTCTGTTGTGATGTTATCTGCACCGGAGGCCTTGCCAGCCTTCATATGCTTAAGAATATTTCGAACCTCCATCGTCAAAATTCGTGGTCCTTCATTATAAATCTAATATCATACTGTTCCTCTCTGTTATCCTCATAAAGGTTTTTCACATAATCTGTCCATACATGTATAATCTGATCTTTTTTCTATTATGATTTTGCCATCTTTAGTTTTTAGACAGCCTGTTGATGTATTTGTTCTTTCATTAGTAAGTTCCTGAATTCTTCTGTGCACTAATTTGGTATTGTGACTGTTGTGTTGTTTTTCAATTTCTACGCACTTTTCCTCAAGCCATGCTTCTTTTGCCTCCTTACATAATATTCTGCCTTGTCTGTGAATTTCTTCATATTTGGCAGAATTATTTTTGTTGAGTCTTCTTGTTTCCTTTAGTTGTAAAATTTCTTCAGTCATCCATTTCTTACGACCCACCTTCTCTAATTTTTGAATAGTTAATTCTGCAGCCAAACTGATTGAATTCTTCAACATTTCCCATTGTCATCCACATCCTGGAACAGGATCTCTAGATCAGATAATATATAAAATCTGTTCGGTACTTCTATGTTGAATTTGTTTTGTATTTCCTTGTCATTACTCAATGTACACAAATCATATTTAGTGTTTCCTGTTATATACTTGACTTTCTTCAACTTTATCCTCAATGTTCCTGTAAGTAATCTGTGGTCACTATAACAATCAGCACTGGGAACTGTTTTTGCTATTGTTAATGCGTTTCTAAATCTTCTGCTAATCAGAATATAGTCAATCTGGTTTCTAATCCTGTTATCAGGACTCCTCCATGTCCATAATCTTCTATGGTGTTGCTTAAACCAGGTGTTTCCTACAATCATTTCCTGTTCTTTTGCCCACTCTACGAGTCTGTATCCTCTTTCATTTCTCTCTCCTAAACCATAGTTTCCTACTGTGTATCTATTACCTTGATTTCCTACTTTTGCATTGAAGTCCCCTAATATGATGTTTATTTCTGAATTTTTACATTTCTTTAAGGCAGACTCTATGTCATTATAAAATTCCTCTACACTATTTTCACTGGATTCTCTTGTTGGGGCATATACTTGAATAATATTTATGTTAAAAGGTCTGCCACTTAATTTAACTAGCAGACCTCTGTCCGACATGGCCCACTATCCTTGAACAGATTTTGATGTTTTCCCCTTCCAAAATAATTGCCACTCCCATTTGTCGATCTTCACCTCCAGAATAAATAATCTTAAAATCTTCATCTATCTTGATGTCTGCTCCTATCCATCTCGTTTCACACATCCCTAAACTATTAATTTTGTCTCTTTCCAGTTCTTGTTTTATGTTCTCTAATTTGTCGTCGTCGTTTAACGTCCTAACATTCCATGTTTATAATGTACTAGGCACCTTTAAAGAGGTAGTTTGCCATTGCATTCCTCTATGGCAGTGAACCTACTGGCCAGATGACCGCAACCATTGTCTCTCGAAAGAGATCCTCTGCCTGCCGTCGCGAAACTTGAGACCATAATCAACAAATATCTGTCGGCTGCCCTCAAAGTTTCATCCACCACCTGCCTTCCGTGGCTTCTTTTGAACACTTCCAATAAACGAATACGAAATAATACCACATAATCCACAGGAAAACACTAAACAGCGTCTCAGAAGAATAAACGCGCAACGTCGTCGCCATTTGTACCGGAAGAATGCAACACACATTGTCTTAATCACGGACACAAGGAATATGCGTATGTATGAGGTGGTGGGACCAGGTGGAGAAGGTGGGGGGACAGATTGAGTAACCCTATATGGATAGGATGAGATTGTGGGGGACTGGCAGAGGTTCTGGTAGAATCTCAAAACTGAGAGGGAAGACCAGGAGAGCTTTCAATCAGAGAGCGGTGGGAACGATTAACAGTGTGACTCTTCGCTGGCAGTTTAACAAGGGGATGGAGTGCAGTGAGGTCAGCTCTTAGCTCATCTCAACTCAACTACAGGACTTTGCAATCAACGTCAGCATTTATTGGCTCTTTGTTATTTACTAGGTAAATTTACGTTAAGTAGTTTGCCGGTTCCGTGGTCGCAGCTCGCAATCCCGCATACCGCGTTCGAAACATAGCTGTAGGCGATTTGTCAGCAGACCGCCTTACGTTGGTTTTTTTTAATGAAATGGTATGGGCACCAATCGCTCAGAAATCAATGGCAAACTACTGAACGTAAACTAGCCCAAGAATCACGAACAGCCAAAAAATGCTGTGGTGGACTGCTACGTCCTATAAAATGTATTCAACTAACTTTAAGTTTGCCACTGCATTCTGAACAGCAGAAGCTTTATGCCATGGAAATTAATGCTAAGCGATCTTATTGTAAATCGCCGCGGTTGCTTTCGAATACTGTAGTCGATATGTTGGGGAATTGTGGAACAGTCTTTCATTAACCCTGAAGCCATATACATCGGCAATGGCAAGCTACTGAAAGTACAATTGTCTAGTAAGTCAAACAGCTAATAAATTACGGGGTTGACTGCAACGAACTGCAAAAGATATACAATTAACATTGCAATAAATGCCCAGACCCGTGGTGTGTGCTTGAATCCCCATGGAGATTGATTATTTTTCTTGCCGAGTTGGACTTCAGGTCGGCCAGGGAAGTAAATGAGTACCAGGATATGTCTGGAGAAGTAATGACGATCTGCGTGATACAAATAAATAAAATGGTGGACTAGCACCATATACCCAACACTCTTAAAGGCGCGTAAAGGGGTCCTTTATTTTATATTGTTAATAATTGTGTGCTTTGTCGTAGTACATGAAGAGAACGAAGCGGTGAACAAGGGAATTCAAAGTCAAGGATATGACAATAAAAGCATCTATGAATGTAACTGCCATCTAAACAAATGTCAAATGGAAAGCGGAAGAAGGAACAATTGTGTGCTGTGTCGTACAACATAAAGAGAATAAAACTGTGGACAAGAAAATTCAAAGGCAAGAATACCACAATAAACGCATGTATGGATGTAAATGCCATCTAAACAACTGACAAATGGAAAGCGGAAGAAGGAACAAAAGCAGACCGAAGATATAGGAGAAGATATGTACAGAACTTGGCGAGTGCTCCAAACTAGAACCTGCCAGATAACAAAGGAACTAAAGATTCGGTGTCATGAAAACATAAACAATATGAGACCACATAGGTGCTAAAACGTAAATCGATACATTTGTTTCGACAATGATCCCGTGTAAAGTAATTCGCAATTACCCCAGAACGTTAAGTAATACGGAGTCGGCAAAACTGAATGCAAGGTGCCTCGTTTCAAACTAGGCATTGAATATTTAAGCTGCTTTTTTTTTTTTTTTTGCATATCCTTTACAGGACATCGCTGTCAACACCAGCATCTTTCAGCTGTATGTTGATTTCTTGGCAAGATTACGCTCAGTAGTTTGCCATTGCTGTCTGAGCGGCCGGCTCATATACCCCGTAAGTTACCGATGCGATTCGAACCACTGCTGATTCTCACCGTCATCACGTTACCGACGAGAGTATACGAGATTACGGAGAAAAGTCATAACCTCTAAGCCACGAAGCCGGCTATTTAAGCTGCTAGTTGGTATAAAAAGTCAGGTCTTAGTCAGATATGACTGAGGTGTCGCATAATAGTAGACGGAACTACTTGCTTTCTGTTGGCGCCAACTGTTGGGCGGCGCTTACCAAACACTCCATATTGTGCTAACGGCTTCGGGTGGAGGTACGCAATTGGGAGGATGCATACACTATTGCGAGGAAATGAAATCTAACGACTGTAATGGTAGTGCAGACCAAGCCCTAAGCCTTAATCGGCAACTGGTCTAGGATGGAAGCTCCGACAAGCGGATAGAGCTTTGCTGTTCCTACAGTTTCTACAGCTTGTCTTGTTCCCGGAGTAGTGGCGTTACCTTTCCTCTGCAGTAAACTAGGCAAGCCGAGAACAGGAATCGCGCCGCATGGGCAACACATGGCCACTAATTACAGCCCAGGCTTTGTGTTATGGAGAGGTGTAATATAATCTTACAAATTATCGTTTGTCAAGACGGCAAGGTGCCAGTCAGTTGGTATAACGGTTAGGACTTTACGATAACAATGGCACGAGCCCCGCCATTGACGTTTCAATGTCAGGTCTCGTCGCTCGCTACGGGAGGGAATCACAAACCATCTATTCATCCGCCTGATGATCCTAACACTTTACATAGCCAGGGCAATCTCCTGCAGCGGAACTTGATTATTGTTATTTATTATTTATTGTTAATTGAATATTTGAATTAATTGGCCAGAGAAGGCAGTTGCAGTCCCTCATAACGGGTTTGTAAAGACACAGTTCCCGGCTAGAGGTGGTGCTTGAGGGAAAAGGTGGAGGGGAATCGTGTAAGACGAAGACAACGTTACAGGAGGGTGGACAATATTTGGAGATGGACTATGTAACAAAAAAACAAAAAAACATGAATGCATCGAGAAGAGGCAGGACAGTTGGTGTAAGAAGACTCATTACAGCAAACTTGCGAAGATGGCAATCATGAATGATTGATTCAATGATGTAGCTCAACTTACTATTACAAATCATTACAAATTACTCGGAAAAGTGAACTGGTAAAAAGGCAGGGTTTTAGTGTGTACAAAGATGTAATGTAGTCACGGACATGAGATATCACGGCTGTGGCAGGATGTGACAGAATAAAATGACACAGCTATTTAAGTGTTGATCCAGCGGATAGTCAGTGTAGCAGACAGGCAGGCAGGCGGGCGGGCGGGCGGGCGGGCGGACGGACGGACGGACGGACGGACGGACGGACGGACGGACGGACGGACGGACGGACGGACGGACGGACGGACGGACGGACGGACGGACGGACGGACGGACGGACGGACGGACGGACGGACGGACGGACGGACGGACGGACGGACGGACGGACGGACGGACGGACGGACGGACGGACGGACGGACGGACGGACGGACGGACGGACGGACGGACGGACGGACGGACGGACGGACGGACGGACGGACGGACGGACGGACGGACGGACGGACGGACGGACGGACGGACGGACGGACGGACGGACGGACGGACGGACGGACGGACGGACGGACAGACAGACAGACAGACAGACAGACAGACAGACAGACAGACAGACAGATAGATAGATAGATAGATAGATAGATAGATAGATAGATAGATAGATAGATAGATAGATAGATAGATAGATAGATAGATCGAACGAACGAACGAACGAATGAACGAACGAACGAATGATCTTTATTTTCAAAGGGTTAAGAATTGGGCACGCAGGCATGTCTGACATTTTGTCCTTCTTCTCTATTTCCTCTCATACATACTTTCATTCAATATCACCTAAGAAGCTCATCTTTGACAACAAAAGAACAATAAGCATTAAAACGCATGAAAAATAATCAATAATACACGACTCACTGAGGCAATGTTTAACATGGGTATTATAAATACCTAAGGAAGGTGTAGCGTGCCCAAATATGTGAATGTTTATTGGCTAGTTGTCGTCTGAGATAATTTACCATTATTATTGTTTTGTTGTTGTTGTTGTTTGTTTATGGGAGCATGTAGTCTGTACTGAGGTAGTGTTCAAACAGGTTGCGAACGTATGTATAATGATCGGTGGTGCTCTTGATTTCGTGTTGAAGATTGTTTCACAATTGAGCGGCAGAGTATGCTAAGCTTGTTTAATATAAATCTATCCTAGGTTTAGGGACATGAAGTATATTTAGTCGTTCGCTATGTCTTGCGTTATATTTAAACAATGGCCAAAGGAAGCTTGGAGCATTTTGAAATAGGATTTTGTGAATTAGTTTAGCCTTATTAAAAAGAAGTCGTTCGTGGAGTGGCAGTATCTGAAGAAGTTTATGTAGGTTAGAATTGTCGGTAAACTTTTCACCATTAATTAAACGCACTGCCCTTTTCTGGAGTGAATAAAGGCGTTTTGTTAAAGATATGGAGCATCCGTCCCAGTTTGTGGAGCAATAATCAATATGTGTTTGTATGTGGGAAGTATAGAATATCTATCTTGTGTTTTCGTCAAGGAAATTTTTAATGTTGGCAAGTTGGTATACTTATTTGGCAACTTGTTTAACGAGAGCATGAACATAGAAGTTAAAGGTTAGATTTTGATCAACGATGAGACCCAGTACCTTGTGCTCGGATACACTTTCTATAGACGTGCTGCCAATGTGCAGCTGATGAGCTCTCTGCGAGTTTAGAGTGTGAAGTCTTTGCCTGGTTGTGTTTAACATAGATTTTGTTTAGACAGACAGACAGACAGACAGACAGACAGACAGACAGACAGACAGACAGACAGACAGACAGACAGACAGACAGACAGACAGACAGACAGACAGACAGACAGACAGACAGACAGACAGACAGACAGACAGACAGACAGACAGACAGACAGACAGACAGACAGACAGACAGACAGACAGACAGACAGACAGACAGACAGACAGACAGACAGACAGACAGACAGACAGACAGACAGACAGACAGACAGACAGACAGACAGACAGACAGACAGACAGACAGACAGACAGACAGACAGACAGACAGACAGACAGACAGACAGACAGACAGACAGACAGACAGACAGACAGACAATAGTCTTACCTCCCAGCTCCTCATATCCAAACATAGACTTGTCGCTGTTGACACTCGTGCAGTTCCACCGCATGTTCTTGAACTGGAACCGGCACTCGGAGCCTCCCAGTTTGGCGCCTTCCCCGATGGCAACAATGGCGTCGGGCCGACTGCGACAGATGAGCCTCTGTTTGGGAGCCAGGCCTGGTATTTTGTTGCAGATGGTCGTGGCGCCGAGAGCAACCACCGACGACAAGGCTCTGGAAACAAAACGTTAGCCATTTGTTGGACGGATGAAGTCATTCAGTCTACACAACTAGATATGGTGGATTACGGGGCATATTATCATGGGGAATTAGTATCAATGTAGTCATGATAAATAAACAATAAAGGCACACACAAACACTCACTCATGCACCAGGATGGGTTACGTTACACACTGCTATGAAGAACGAGCATCAATGGAAACGTAGTAAGTAGAAACACACACACGCCTAGCCGGAAGGGAGTTACGGTAAATACAACACCAGTAGCGATAACAACAACAACAACAGCGCACACACACACACACACACACACACACACACACACACACACGCACATACCAAGAATGATTAAATTGGCCATGAAGATACACGGAACTGGAATGGTGATAGGCAAACACAGATAGGCGAGCTGGAGCCTGGCGGGCGGACGGACGGACGGGCGGAGGAACGGGAAGGCAGGCGGGCGATCTAACAGGCACGCAGTTGGGCGGTTAGATGGACGGAGAGGGCGGCTTATGTGTTTCAATTATTCCATGAGCCATGCCGACGGTAGCGTACCTGTTGACAGGATCTGTTACGTCCGACGCAGCAGGGAATAGAGAACAAACATAAAGCGGTACAATACTAACATTTGCAGATGATATTATTGCATATAGGCAGGGAAGGGATAGGGAGCAAACAGCCCAGGAGCTACAGGCGACAGTAGACAAAGTGATTGACTGGTGCACAGAAATGAGTGCTGTAATCCACCCGGAAAAGGCGGCTGTTTTGTGGTGCTCTCTGGACAACAGGATTGTAAGAGCTGATGTCCCAAGCCTCGCGATAGATGGTAGAAGAGTCAACAGAGAGAACAAACTGAAGTATCTAGGAATCACATTTGACTGGAGCCTGTTCTTCGAGGACCGTGTGGAGATGGTTGTGACAAGGTCTCAAAAGGGACTCAATGCACTTAAAACTATGGCTGCAATGGACACAGAGCAAAGAATGCTTTTCACACTAAACCAGCACTTGATCCTCTCAGTGACTGATTATGGACTAGGACTGCTCACTGACTCAAAGAATCAGCTGGTGAAATTAGAGCGCATACAGAACGAAGCTATGCGGGTCATTCTGGGATGCACCAGAGACACTCCAGTAGTGTGTATGTGTTACATCCTTGGTCTGCCGACTGTTGCAGGTAGGCTCAAGGTGAAGCAGGCGAAGGCATACCTCAGAGTAGCTGCAGACACAGATCACGCGTTGCATGAGGCGCTGGAAGCAGTTAAGGTTCAGCGACTGATAAGAGGGATATCATGAATGGCTGAGGCGGAGGATACGATCAGACAGGTGTGCATCTTGGAGATCATTAGGTGAGGAGAGGAGTGGGTCAGAGTGCCAGCGGAGCAGCCAGACTTGTGCTGAGTTATAATCACATTAAGCCGGGAGTGCAGGGAGTGGCCAGCAGGGGCCACGGAAGTGGAAATCCAGCAGCTAATTCAGGATAATTCTCGCTCGGATGATGTGATTATCTGCACAGATGGGTCGGTGTTGAGAGGTAAGAGAAGTGCCTGGGGATTCTTAGCAAAAGCTAATGGTCGACGTTTGGTGCAGGAGAGCCTGGCATATGATACTACAACATCTAGCTTAAGAATGGAGGTGGAGGCGGTCACTGCAGCTTTCCGCTTGATGGAGAACATGATTCATACACACATCGTGATTGTAACTGACTCAGAAAGCATGCTGAGGAAGGTGAGGACAGGCAAGCTTCGGGTAGAGTGGCTTGCTTCGCTTCGGAGGTCATGGATGGTAAGCATCGCCTGGATCTTTTCTCCGGCGCATGCCGGTGTGCTGGGGAATGAACAGACGGGCAGATTGGCTGGCTCTGCAAAACTTGGTGGAGTATTGATGCATGACAAGGCATACGTGGTTGCGGCCTTGTGGGAACACGTGTACACTTCGGAGGAGCAAATGGATCACCAAGGTCTGGCAAGAATGAGGCAGCGAGAAGTGACGAGGGGATCTGGCCGACGCTCGACGCTCAGTGGAAAGGCGAGACGGACATATAATCAGATTGCTACTGGTACCATTGGTGTTGGAACTCTTCCCTGGCTGCTGAGTATGGGGACGGAGTACTTATGGGAATGCCCCGAATGCTGTGATATCGGTTCCTAAATCAATCAATCAATCAAAGAGGTACAAAAGCTGTTGCTTTACAGGTGGGCTGAGGACAGGCACAGATTAGAAAAGGTATAACCGAAGGAAGTTCCTGTAAAAATTGGTCGCAAAAAGTAAAGATAAGGAAGTCCTTTCCACGCGTGGAGCTTTTTTGGCACACGATGCTAGCTCCATGGCTTGGACCCAATTGCACTCGTTGGGTTATGTGATTACCATTACTGCACTGGTTGGGTTATGTGATTACCATTACTGCACTGGTTGGGTTATGTGATTACCCTTACTGCATTCGTTGGGTTATGTGATTACCATTACTGCACTCGTTTGGGTTGTGTGATTACCATTACTGCACTCGTTGGGTTATGTGATTACCATTACTGCACTCGTTTGGGTTATATGATTACCATTACTGCACTCGTCTGGGTTATGTGATTACCATTACTGCACTCTTTGGGTTATGTGATTACCATTACTGCACTCGTTTGGCTATGTGATTACCATTACTGCACTCTTTGGGTTATGTGATTACCATTACTGCATTCGTTGGGTTATGTGATTACCATTACTGCACTCGTTGGACTATGTGATTACCATTACTGCACTCGTTGGGCTATATGATTACCATTACTGCACTCGTTGGGCTATGTGATTACCATTACGATTCCTGCCTTTCCTTTCCATGATATGTCCTGACCCTCACTTTAGGCTGGTTGGAACTGGGAACCCATGTCCATGGAAACACGTCCTTGTCTTGAACGGGACCGAACACGTGATCATTAGATCGGCGTGGATGCATGCTACTGCGGCTCTGGTAGGAGTTTAAAAAAACGGTCATTGACTACCAATATAATACCTTGCGGTATATGGCAGGGGGGTCTTTGAGCCTGAGGAATTATGGCCGCCTGGCTAGTGCAGTCATTGACTACCAATATAGTACCTTGCGGTATATGGCAGGGGGGTCTTTGAGCCTGAGGAATTAAGGCCGCCTGGCTAGTGCAGTCATTGACTGCCAATATAGTACCTTGCGGTATATGGCAGGGGGGTCTTTGAGCCTGAGGAATTAAGGCCGCCTGGCTAGTGCAGTCATTGACTACCAATATAGTACCTTGCGGTGTATGGGGGTCTTTGAGCCTGAGGAATTAAGGCCGCCTGGCTAGTGCAGTCGCCGCGAACTGTGCAGGTAAGGAATTTCTTTTTACCCTTGACAGAAATAAATCCCACATCTTACGGAGGATTCGAACCCGGGGTCTCCTGAAGAAGAATCCAGCATTCTGGCCAATCGGCCAGCCGCTTGGGTAGGAGTAAAGAAAGTAACTGACATTTCCACGCGCTCTAAAGAGCATATGGTCCTGGACCCACATGTGTATAGGTGATGTGGTTAGTAACACGCTGGTGGCTTTTACTTCCCACGGCCCACCGAAGTGTGTGTATTTATTATAGACTCCCCCCCCCCCCACACGTTTTAGGTACTTATTATAAACAGACTCCCCCCACACGTTTTAGGTACTTATTATAAACAGACTCCCCCCACACGTTTTAGGTACTTATTATAAACAGACTCCCCCCCCCCCCCCCACACGTTTTAGGTACTTATTATAAACAGACTCCCCCCACACGTTTTAGGTACTTATTATACGCAGACTCCCGCC
This sequence comes from Cepaea hortensis, assembly GCA_963921405.1. Classification (NCBI taxonomy): domain Eukaryota; kingdom Metazoa; phylum Mollusca; class Gastropoda; order Stylommatophora; family Helicidae; genus Cepaea; species Cepaea hortensis. The sequence continues at coordinate 37,875,075 of OY992882.1, forward strand.
ACACGTTTTAGGTACTTATTATAAAAAGACCCATTACACACGTTTTAGGAACTTTTTATAAACAGACTCCCTCCACACGATTTAAGTACTTATTATAAGCAGACTCCCTCCACACGTTTTAGGTATTTATTATAAACAGACTCCCTCCACACGTTTTATGTACTTTTTATAAAAAGACTCCCTCCACGAGTATAGGTACTTATTATAAACATATTCACCCCACACGTTTTATGTACTTATTATAAACAGACTCCTCCCACACGTTTTAGGTACTTATTATAAGCAGACTCCTCCACACGTTTTAGGTACTTATTATAAGCAGACTCCCTCCACACGTTTTAGGTATTTATTATAAACAGACTCCCTCCACACATTTTATGTACTTTTTATAAAAAGACTCCATCCACAAGTATAGGTACTTATTATAAACAGATTCACCCCACACGTGTTATGTACTTATTATAAACAGACTCCTCCCACACGTTTTAGGTACTTATTATAAACAGACTACTTCCACACGTTTTACGTATTTATTATAAACAGACTCCCCCACACGTTTTAGGTACTTAGTATAAACAGATTCGCTCCACACGTTTTAGGTACTTTTTATAAACAGACTCCATCCACAAGTATAGGTACTTATTATAAACAGATTCACCCCACACGTTTTAGATACTTATTATAAACAGTCTCCCCTCCACACGTTTTAGGTACTTACTATAAACAGACCTCCCTCCACGCGTTGTAGGTACTTACTATAAACAGACTACCCTACACACGTTTTAGGTCTTATCATAAACAGACTCCCTCCACACGTTTTATGTACTTATTGCAAACAGACTCCCCCCAAACGTTTTATGTAATTTTTATAAACAGACTCCCTCCACAAGTATAGGTACTTATTATAAACAGATTCACCCCACACGTTTTAGGTTTTATCATAAACAGACTCCCTGCACACGTTTTATGTACTTATTGTAAAAATACTCCCTCCACACGTTGTAGGTACTTACTATAAACAGACACCCTACACACGTTTTAGGTACTTATTATAAACAGAGACCATACACACGTTTTAGGTACTTATTATAAACAGACTGCCTACTGTCAAGGTCTCACTTATCTCTAAGTAGATAAGGGACGTAATAGAGATAAAGAAGGAACATAGAAACAGGGGATAAATAGGGGAGAGAACAGAAGAGACTCGAACATTCGAGTCAGAGGTCAAACTACGCAGTATGCCCAGCCACAACCCGGCAGAAGCGTGAAGGGTGAAACCCCACGAAACGCACACCGTGTCCAAACTCACAAGAGTAGAGGGCAGACGGCCACTGGACATTGACGGGAGAGGGTGTAGCTTAGAGGGAGACACAGGGACAGAACTTACTTAGATCCTTAAGATATTAACGATAGATATAGTTTGAAATGATGTGTATAATATTTGGATGTTGTGTATAATGAATTTGTATGTAATACTATAACAACTGTGCGAGAAGATGATTTCGCCAGATGATAGATATTGTAATAAAGTATAACGACGATAATCGAACTTAGAATTATGTCGTATCTGTGCTCGCACTATTCTACCTGTCTGAACCCAAGTTTCTCTATGCATATTTATGACACGTTGACAGGTAAAATACATGGGGCTCCAGTCCATTTTGGCAGTCCCAAGACAATGTCAAATAACAATTAGAAATAATACATTGACGGTTCTTGGCCTAGCCAAGTAAAAATTAAAAGTATACACGACATCGACAAAGTCTATACATAATATATGAAATACTGTTCTGTTGAACTGTGCTATCCACTCTTGTCTCAAAGTATACAACTACAATGCTAACTCTCACCATAAACATGACATTGACGTGACGTGACAAAATACTAATATTTTTCTCTCTAATAACAGGTTTTTCCACGATGCATTTTGTATGATGTAAATTGTCCAGAAAACACCCAGGAACGCAGAAACAGCCATTGAAACAGACAGCGATAGTACTGAGGAAGCTTCATTTAAATCAGCTAAGTCCCAAAAATTTACTATAAATTGTATCTCTAAACGATACTCATTTGTTTTTCACATGTAAATTGTGTGTGCTATTCATATATATTTGTATTATTGGTATAATTAAGATACTAAGGGACGTAACCAAAAGTTGTATAACAGAAATTTTTCAAAGGGAATTAATCTCCAAGAAATAATTATTTAAAAATATCTAGAAAATGTCAACACTAGAAAAGTGCATTGAGCTAGGGCTAAAGCTAGGTTATACAACAGACAGATTAGCGGAATGGAGTCAGAGAACACATGCAGAAAATCTAGTGAGAGAGGAAAAAGAACTCGAAAGACAGGAAAGAGCGGCAGAACGAGAACAGAAGAAATTAGAAATGGAAACAGCTGCGGCCAACAAAAAAGCAGAGCTCGACGAGGCCAACAAAAAAGCAGAGCTCGACGCTGCAAACAAGAAATTAGAAATCGAGGCGTCTATTAAACAGAAAGAACTAGACGTAGAGGCCAAGAAAATAGAATCAGAAACGCAAATAAAGGTAAAACAACTCGAAATAGATTCAAACATAAAAATTTCAATGAACAAATTGAAAAGTAAAGAAGAACAGAAGTATAGCAAGTTTAAGGGGATCGTCAAACCGTTCTGTTCTGGCGATTCAATCAGCGCTTGGTCAGAGAATTTTGAATGTATTATGAGATATCACGAGATTCCAAAACAGAATTGGGCAATGATCTACATGAGAAATTTGGCTCTAGAGCCATTGAAGGTAAGTGAAACTATCCCTCAAGACTTAAGGAAAGACTACGATTACATTAAACGTAGAATAATGCAACACTTTTCCTTAGATGCCGCAGGATACCAACTATAGTTTGCCAAACTTTGTCCTAAAGCCAATCAAACCTTCATAGAATATGTTTCAATGGTACCGGACGTATTCAATAAGCGGATCAGTTCAGCTAAAGTCGATAACAGCTTCGACAAACTTAGAGACCTAATGATCATAAACAAAATTGTTACATCCTTGCCAACATCTTTTTCAAAATTCCTGCAGCAGAGCGATTGTCAGACAATTCAAGATATTGAGAACAAGGGGTCTGCATTTTTTTTTTACAGCAAATCGCGATATCTTTTTGTTAAATGATAGACAGAATGAGGTATCAGCTGCTGTGAGTGTAAATAATTTTAAACCATCTCAAAACAAGTACAAACCAAAGCCAAAGTACTCGCCATGCAAGTACTGCAAATTGTCACATGAACAATACGCAATGTGCGACAAATCACCAATCTATAGTCACCATTTAAAAATGATGGTAGAAAAGCAAAACGCCAAACGAACTGTGTTCAGAAGAGCAGTTAAATGCTATTTTTGCTGGACGTTCGGACATTTTAGTTGGCAATGTGAAGGTCGTAGGATGATAAAACAAGCAAATGCTGTTTTAATTGACACCTCAAGTGAGGATGAGAATGAAAGTGGAAATGAAAGTGAGCATGAAGTAGTCAATGCCTTAGAAGTTATTGATATCTTTGATTATGATGGATGCAATACATGCAAGAAGTTTCAGTTAGATACTACCCTTGAGTGCGGCCACACTATACCAATATCAAATGAAATGGCCAATGCCGCCTTTTCATCCAAGGGCAAACTTCAGTTTTACAAAGGTTTTGTTAACAGCCATCCCTGTAAAATAATGCGGGATAGTGGTTCGACCCTTGTTGGATTCAGAAGAGCATTTGTGAAAGACAGTGACTATATAGGAGACTTTGTAACATGTCGTACATTTGCAGGGAATATTGAAAGATACCCTCTGGCAATGACTGAAATTCATACACCATTCATGTCAGGACGCGTATTATGCGCAGTTTTGCACGATCTTTGTGCGGACGTAATCGTAGGGATTCTCCCTAATGTAAAAAGGAGTTCAGAAAAAGAGATAAGAAAATGGGAAGCAAAGTATTGCAAAAAGAAAACAGTCAATAATCCCACTACACCTGAAGGGAATTTCGATCCTCAGAATGACAAAATTCTAGAGGAGACCACCAGTGACAAACCTCCAGCAGAAACAAGCGAGGTTCAATATACTTGTGCCAGACAAAAAGTGCAAACCATGAACGAGATTACATTGACAAATAAAACTGTCACGTATACACACGATAACATAACTAAACCTCCAAAAGACTGTGCGATCAGTTCACAAAACATGCACCCTGCAAATGAACGAAATTATAAGTGCCAAAAAGGGAAATTGCAAACCAAATTTCCAAGGGAGACTACCAGTGACAAAGCTACACTAAAAACAGATAGTTGTCATTACACGTGTTCCACCCAAAATTGCCATCTCTCAATGACAAATAAAAGACCAACCAATACGACAAACAAATCTACAGAACTTTTCACCAGTACCAAACTAACATCGCAAAATAACAACCAGCATACAAACAGCATACAAATTAAACAACGCAAACAAATTACTTAACACAGGAACCACATACTCTACTGCCACATACCAACAAACCAGTTTATCGCATCGACAGCAACAAAAACATCCTTTCAACACGCAACAGCAGTGAAACAACTGATAAGATCAACATAGAGTTAACACCCACCAATGACACTGACAATGACAACAACACCTCATCGAACAGACACAACACAACAGATAAATTTAAACACCAGAAATCACCAGAGTCGACAGGGCACTGGTGTAAACTACTCATAATACAGCTTGTGTTATCTAAACTAACAACAGCACTGCTTATACTTCAACAGTTTTCCTTAACCGCAATCCTTTGTGCAAATGAACTTTCTATAATAATTATAACCGTGCTGGTGAATCAGTCAACATTATTTCACATTGAAATTGTAAACACCACCATGATGTTTATTTATTATTATTGGTGTAAAATTGTCAATTTATTCTATGAAAAATTCACACCCACTTTGACAATTTCTATTAATGGTATTCTATATTAAATTAGAACATATCGCAATAGTTGCATTTGTAAGAGTATCTGTTTAGAAGATGCAATTTGTAAATTGAAAACCATTTTCTCAAATCCACCTATCCTTCGACTTCCTGATATACATTCTCAGTTTATCTTAAAAACAGATGCCAGTACTTTCACCATAAGCGGATGTCTCATGCAGAATCATGATGGAGTAGATCATCCTATCGTTTATGTCAGTCGGAAATTAAAACCAACTGAAAGGAAATACTCAACATCAGAACTGGAAGGACTAAGTGTGATCTACTGTGTGCTCAAATTACATAAATTCCTCAGAGGCACCCACTTCATAATCCAGACGGATAACTCGTCACTGCTGGTGATAAAAGACGGTAAGCCCAAGTATAACAGAATCGCCCGATGGGCACTGATTCTCCAAGATTTTAGTTACGAGATCCTGTATATTAAGGGCTCCAAAAATTTGATTCCTGATTTATTAACGTACCAGACACACCAGGCGAGTAACACAACAACCAGTACGCCATACAAAAAACTGTGATATGATTTTATAAGGTTGCCTACCAAACAGAAAGCTCCACATATGTTAGAACACTGTTACAAATCGCCTACAGCACATACTCTAAGATTAGAATTAACCATTTGTGAAATGAACAACTTCAAAAAGAACGATCATTCAGTACTAGAGACAACCACCAGTCATTTATAACCAACAAACACGTGTGACATTGCCAATTCACTGACTAGAAAATCAGGTCACCAACGACCATATGATATCGTTCAGATTCATGGAAAATAAGACATCGGACATTTTTCCATCGGCACCTCATCATGAACAGAGCATTTATGAAGCAACCATCACACTAACGTCGACAGGACCACCTACATTCTTCATCAAGGAACGACACTACCAGGATCATCGACTTACTTAGTTAGTTAGTTAATTCATTAGTAAAGGGTTTAAAATATTTTGTTATTACTTGTTCAAAAGTTAATTTTCAAATATGTCCATTTTCCTGTAAATTTTTCTTTCACAGGTATATATGAATATTTCGATAAAACACGTTGATAGGTGACTCAACGTAACGTATATTAACTAGTAAATATTCTTCTAAGCAAGTTAATTTTTGCAACCATTCGGATTTAAATTGTAAACGGGTTATTATTATCGGTACACTTGTACCAAGTATTCACGTTAAATTTTTCTATTACCGCCATGTTTTCCTAAGGGCGACAAACTTTACCTTAACCTCATTTGTAAATTTTAAACACATAAACTTGTGGAATGAGATATGTGTAATTGAGAGAGTGAATGTAATAAATGAAGGAGTGATGTACATTGCGTGCAAATCATACGCGCCACTGTTAAATTATAATTCGTGCGCGTCTGATGTAAAATGTAACATTTGTCACAAAATTTTTATACGTGTTTAGATAGATTACAAGGGAATTAACAGAATCAATCTAAGAATCACTGCTCGAAATCCAAGCCATGAATTACACATATCAGGTGAATCATGACAAAGGAAATTCTAGCTTGTGACACTTAGAGAAATCCTAACACGATAAACGGCAACAACACACAGGTAGCTCATACACTAAAGACATAAGTTCAAAGACACATTCTCAACACTCAAGAAAAACGGTTAACGCACAGACACTTTTATAGAACACCAAAAGGAAGATTAGCAGACACTAACAGAATAACAGGGACATAAGCAATTGGTGGATGAAAAAAAGTATTTGTATTGTATACACTACCAACATACGGAAGTAAACAGTGTATACAAGTACACATTAAGGGGCAATGGCTTGCAAATATTCTTAAAAGGGCCAAGGCAATCTGCCTTGATGAGACTCAGTAATAAGAGGCCATTGTCCAGGACATCATGTTTGGATGTCTGAGAAGGGCGCATTTGGAGAACGCAAGTTCACAATCTTAGTCCTCAGGGAACTTCGGTCTGGATAGCTTAATTTAAGAATAGAAGGAGAATTAGACTCTTGAGCAACCACCCGAGATAGCAGTACTCAAAGTACATTAGTTGCTAGTGCGGCAATACATATAACAGAGTTACCATCTACTAGATTACTACCCTGAACCATAGACTTATTCCCGTGATCCCTTGACAGAATTAGTTCCAACTAATTGAGAAATACCAAACCCATAGGAAGGGGGGATGGCGGATCATGTCAAGGTCTCACTTATCTCTAAGTAGATAAGGGACGTAATAGAGATAAAGAAGGAATATAGAAACAGGGGATGAATAGGGGAGAGATTAGAAGAGACTCGAACATTCAAGTCAGAGGTCAAACAACGCAGTACGCCCAGTCACAACCCGGCAGAAGCGTGAAGGGTGAAACCCCACGAAACGCACGAAGGGGCAAGCACACCGTGTCCAAACTCACGAGAGTAGAGGGCAGACGGCCACTGGACATTGACGGGAGAGGGTGTAGCTTCTAGAGGGAGACACAGGGACAGAACTTACTTAGATCCTTAAGATATTAACGATAGAGATAGTTTGAAATGTTGTGTATAGTATTTGGATGTTGTGTATAATGAATTTGTATGTAATATTATAACAATTGTGCGAGAAGATTATTTCGCCAGATGACAGATATTGTAATAAAGTATAACGACGATAATCGAACTTAGAGTTCTGTCGTATCTGTGCTCGCACTATTCTACCTGTCTGAACCCAAGTTTCTCTATCCCTATTTATGACACGTTGACACCTCCACACGTTTTCGGTACTTATTATAAACAGACTCCCGTCAATCGCGTTTTATGTACTTATTATAAACACTTAGTGGTTGCTACACACGTTTTATGTACTTAATATAACTCCAACCAAATTTCCTGCGAGAGAGAGAGAGAGACAGAGAGACAGAGAGACAGAGAGAGAGAGAGAGAGAGAGAGAGAGAGAGAGAGAGAGAGAGAGAGAGAGAGAGAGAGGGTGTAAAATAGAAACTAGAGTGTGACATACATTCCCACTCTGGGACAACGAAAGATAAGGAAAGCAGACAGGACAGAAACGACTATCAGTAAATGAATTCACGAACCACAGACTTCACCAATCGACGCAATGCAATTTGATTTATTTGATGTTGTTCCCGGGACTTGAGATTTAAACATTGAGCACAACCCACTACTGGCAAAGCTGATCGTATTCCGGTACGAACCTAAGCCCTTGTCCATGTTAATTTGGAAGTACTAGACTCGAGTTTCGCTCTCGTTTGAGCTCGTTAGTTGTGCCTATCCTTGACTGGACCCGGGATAGAACCCCGGATCACTGGTGTTTGAGGCGGGTGTGTAACCACTTGAATACGCGGCTCACGCTAGACGCGACCAAACTATCACATTAGAATACCACAATGTCATCGATCGTAGGTTATAGCTTAAATTTTAGTCGGTGTCTGTGACTTAGGGTTATGGATACCATTTTCACAATCCCGACACACTGGCTTCGAAGTCAGTCAAATGTGATTTTGAAGCAGACAGTTGTACGTTGATTTTCACAATGGTATGAGTGTCGACCGTTCAGAAACCAACGGCAAACTACTAACCATAAAATTTCCTAGAAAATCACAAACAGTTAAAAATGCTGAGGTTGTTTGCAACGTTCTGTAAAGAACATGCAACTAAGTTTATTATGAACGTGTTATTTAAAATACAAGGTGATTTAATACTAGTGTGGTCTCAGCTCAATGAAGGAACACTCCCATTTGCAACGCCTAATGGTAGAGGATGGGCAACGCCTGTTCGAAAGCAATTCAGGCGTGGCTGAATGTCCATTAGAAGAGGTTGGCAGCTGGGCAGGAGCAGAAAATGTCACTTATATAACTTAACAGGCAAGAAATTGCCGTCGAATGCAGATATTATACCCCCCCCCCCCCCCATGTGCATGTGATGCAACGGAAAACCATCACATTATCTTACCAAGAAAATGTGTACGATAAAGAACGCATATCTGAAACAAAGCCACTGCATATTGAGAAACCTCATACCAGCCTTCGGACTGAATAACCCAACCTAGTTTGATTGCAGACGCGGCAATTTCATTGCAGCCCACAAGCTAACCAAACAAACCAGTCCCCGCCCACTTGGGTCGGGATTTCCCCCGTCCCTCATCAATATTTTGTCTGTGATCGGTGAACTATCAACGTGCCTAACAACGGTAAACAAATCTCCTGGAATAATGGGATCTGCGTTGTTCACACTTAGTGGTTGCATCTACGGATGTGGCGGGAATACTGCGGACATCAGCTTGGGGAGGGAGAATGGGTTATGGTAGCACTAAAGAAGACGCCCATCTTAAGCTGCTATGTGGAAGGAACACTGGGCAGCAACTTGGCGGAGGGAGAATGGAAGAAACGAAAGAAGACGCTCATCTCAAGCTGGTATATGGAGGGAACACTGTAGCAAGCAGCCTCTTGATAAACTTGTGTCATGGCACAGAAGGGAGTCAACACATGAAGTGATTCATGCCGTATAAGATCGCCATTTGTAGAGATTCATGATCACCTACGCCAGCCGTCAAGACACTTGATAGTAATGTCAGATTGTTGTAAACATTTAACTGTTTGTGGCAGTAATGTCAGATTGTTGTATACATTTAACTATTTGTGGCAGTAATGTCAGATTGTTGTATACATTTAACTATTTGTGGCAGTAATGTCAGATTGTTGTATACATTTAACTGTTTGTGGCATTAATGTCAGATTGTTGTATACATTTAACTGTTTGTGGCAGTAATGTCAGATTGTTGTATACATTTAACTATTTGTGGCATTAATGTCAGATTGTTGTATACATTTAACTGTTTGTGGCAGTAATGTCAGATTGTTGTATACATTTAACTATTTGTGGCATTAATGTCAGATTGTTGTATACATTTAACTATTTGTGGCAGTAATGTCAGATTGTTGTATACATTTAACTATTTGTGGCATTAATGTCAGATTGTTGTATACATTTAACTGTTTGTGGCAGTAATGTCAGATTGTTGTATACATTTAACTATTTGTGGCATTAATGTCAGATTATTGTATACATTTAACAGTTTGTGGCAGTAATGTCAGATTGTTGTATACATTTAACTGTTTGTGGCAGTAATGTCAGATTGTTGTATACATTTAACTATTTGTGGCATTAATGTCAGATTGTTGTATACATTTAAGTATTTGTGGCAGTAATGTCAGATTGTTGTATACATTTAACTATTTGTGGCATTAATGTCAGATTGTTGTATACATTTAACTATTTGTGGCATTAATGTCAGATTGTTGTATACATTTAACTGTTTGTGGCAGTAATGTCAGATTGTTGTATACATTTAACTATTTGTGGCATTAATGTCAGATTGTTGTATACATTTAAGTATTTGTGGCAGTAATGTCAGATTGTTGTATACATTTAACTATTTGTGGCAGTAATGTCAGATTGTTGTATACATTTAACTATTTGTGGCAGTAATGTCAGATTGTTGTATACATTTAACTATTTGTGGCATTAATGTCAGATTGTTGTATACATTTAAGTATTTGTGGCAGTAATGTCAGATTGTTGTATACATTTAACTATTTGTGGCATTAATGTCAGATTGTTGTATACATTTAACTATTTGTGGCATTAATGTCAGATTGTTGTATACATTTAACTGTTTGTGGCAGTAATGTCAGATTGTTGTATACATTTAACTATTTGTGGCATTAATGTCAGATTGTTGTATACATTTAAGTATTTGTGGCAGTAATGTCAGATTGTTGTATACATTTAACTATTTGTGGCATTAATGTCAGATTGTTGTATACATTTAACTATTTGTGGCATTACTGTCAGATTGTTGTATACATTTAACTATTTGTGGCAGTAATGTCAGATTGTTGTATACATTTAACTATTTGTAGCAGTAATGTTAAATTGTTGTATACATTTAACTATGTGTGGCATTAATGTCAGATTGTTGTATACATTTAACTATTTGTGGCATTAATGTCAGATTGTTGTATACATTTAAGTATTTGTGGCAGTAATGTCAGATTGTTGTATACATTTAACTATTTGTAGCAGTAATGTCAGATTGTTGTATACATTTAACTATTTGTGGCATTAATGTCAGATTGTTGTATACATTTAACTATTTGTGGCATTAATGTCAGATTGTTGTATACATTTAACTATTTGTGGCAGTAATGTCAGATTGTTGTATACATTTAACTATTTGTGGCATTAATGTCAGATTGTTGTATACATTTAAGTATTTGTGGCAGTAATGTCAGATTGTTGTATACATTTAAGTATTTGTGGCAGTAATGTCAGATTGTTGTATACATTTAACTATTTGTGGCATTAATGTCAGATTGTTGTATACATTTAAGTATTTGTGGCAGTAATGTCAGATTGTTGTATACATTTAACTATTTGTGGCAGTAATGTCAGATTGTTGTATACATTTAACTATTTGTGGCATTAATGTCAGATTGTTGTATACATTTAAGTATTTGTGGCAGTAATGTCAGATTGTTGTATACATTTAACTATTTGTGGCATTAATGTCAGATTGTTGTATACATTTAACTATTTGTGGCATTAATGTCAGATTGTTGTATACATTTAACCATTTGTGGCAGTAATGTCAGATTGTTGTATACATTTAACAGTTAGTGGCAGTAATGTCAGATTGTTGTATACATTTAACTGTTTGTGGCAGTAATGTCAGATTCGCTCATATCAGGTCCAAAATGTAAGCAAAGAATATTAAGACTATAAATGAGAATGATATTAACTTAACTTTCATTTTATATATTGGGCATTATCTCTTTCTTTCTTTCTTTCTTTCTTTCTTTCCTTCTTTCCTTCTTTCCTTCTTTCTTTCTTTCTTTCTTTCTTTCATTACCCCAATTTTTAACTGTTGAATGTTTGGAGAGATTGGTGTGGTAGGGATAGACCAGAGGGATCTGTCCGATACTCCGTTCCCCGAGGAAAGGTTAGACGGAGACTTTATCACATTGCGACTGGTACTATCGCTGGAAGTCTTCGCTAGTTGTTGAAGATGAGGGCCGAACGCGTACAGGAATATCCCGAGTCGGGTCTTCACTCAACTCAACATTCTTTCTGTTTCTGTCTATCCCTCAATTTCTAGCTTAATTGTGTCTTACCACTGTTATCTTTTCTAATTTATTGTGGCCATTATTTATTGTGTTTTCTTTCTCCTCATACTAACCAACTTTGTCATTTTCTTTTCTTAATTAGTTCGCATATTACTTGTCAAACTGACTGATTGGTAGTTTTCTTACTTCTGTTTACATTTACTTTCTGTTCAAAAATGTAATCAGACAGACTGCTGTGAATAGATGATTACCATGTAATGGGCAGACCAGAACAAATCACTATTCTGTGCCTCAGATTATGCTATCACATATATACACAATTCAAGACTGGCGAATCAATCACGTGCACATGTGGATTGGCTTCGCAGACAGCAGGTGATATCTGTAAGACTGTCCAAAATACAACATAACTAGGCAAACCTCCTAGCCTAGAGACACAACAGAAGAAGGTAACTTAGTGGACCAGTGATTAAGCTAAAAAAAAAAAAAAAATAGTGAAGTTTATACAAAAAACAACATTGCAGATATTTAGAATAAATTTCAAACGAACGAAAAAAAGGAGGAGGAAGAACTGCTGGGAATATACTGGTGTAATAAACAAAATCCACACTGTTACATTCGGAAGTTACACAATCACAAGCAAGGATAATCGAAAGCAGAAATGTTATCGGGGCTTAAATCAAATTATTATGTAAACTGATGGCAAATAGGTGTTCATTATTATATCGACCAGTAATATTGAACTTATATGATGAGCTATGAAAATCCACAGCATGCCACGTATTATGCAGTTTCATATACAGAATGATGGTGTCTCAGTAACTAGTGACTGTGATCCGATAGTAGTCTAGCGACTAGAAACTCGCAGTCGACCCGGTGGTCATGAGTTCGAATACACATAGAGGCCGATGTTGAACATTTAATTGGCTCCCAGGTCGATCCAACCTCGCATGCGTACCAGGAGAAGTCTCAGGAAGTAAAGGCGGACGGCGTGATACTGATCACATCACCACTAGAGTACCCCGTGGTCTAGAGAAATGTGGGCACATCCAGATAGGATGTATGGCGTTTAAAAATGGGTGGTTTAGTTTATTGTTTATTGACATGTGGTCTGGTTCACTTGCGTATCTACATTATATCGCAGTTGATCAGGTGTTGAAGGAAAGACGCCGACGCTGGAAAGGACACGTATTGACAACACTCGAGAATAGTATAATTAGAATAGCCTTTGTCTGGAACCATCGGGGCAAGCAGAACAGAGGGGGACCTAGAAACATGTGGATAGTAGAATTGGAGAAGAGATGAATTGTATGGGGGGGGGGGGACATGGGTGGAGCTGTGTGGGGTAGAATTAGAGAAGAGATGAATCGTATGGGGAGGACATGGGCGGAACTGTGTGAGGTAGAATTAGAGAAGAGATGAATCGTATGGGGGGGGGGGGACATGGGCGGAGCTGCATGAGGTAGAATTAGAGAGGAGATTAATCTTATGGGGGGGGGGACATGGGCGGAGCTGCATGAGGTAGAATTAGAGAAGAGATGAATCGTATGGGGAGAACTTGGGCGGAGCTGTGTGAGGTAGCCAAAGACAGGACTGTTTGTGGTGAGTTGGGTGATGGCCTATTTTCTAATGGGGGATAAAAGACATAGGAGGAAAATATCTCAACCGCTAACCAACTCAATCACTCATCTGTTTAGCTTATGTCTCACACGATACCGTGCGTACTTGCGTGGCTGCCATATCTATTTCTTTTTCTACGTTCCTCTTTTGAGGAGAGAATGTCACACCGAGCTATATACCCGAGAGATCAGTGAGTCTAACTTCGGCATATTTGGTTGCGTAAAGTGTACTTCCCCTACGCATATTCTATTCACTGTAGAGGGCTCCATCTAGCCGTGGGTAGGGTTTTCTGTCCTTAAAATATTGGCAAGGCGCTGGTGCCATGGCCTACTCTTTACGAATTCCTTCTGTCGTGGGATTCTGGACGTGCACAACTTGCATTGAACACTTCATATTTATTTTGTCCTTATCCGACTAGGCTTAGTGTCCGAACTCACAATCATGAGATTAGGAGGACATGCCATATTATTGGAAACCAATGGTCCGTGTAGAAATAGCAAGCCATGTGCTGGGATACGAAGGCTGTAACATATGAGCCAGAGTCGAGAACGTGACCTCCAGCCGCATCTCCTTCCTTCTGTCATAAAACTCACTCGACAGCATTCTCTCTCTTATGTGCAACCTTTTGTCTCAGTCTAAAGCGGGTTTTATATATATATATCACTAAAATCTATCTCACTCCTGGCAGTTTCATTTATGTGGCTACCATATTTCTCGACTGCTATGAGGTAGCAACATTATATCTCCATCGCAAGCGCGCGCACTGAAGCCGTCACCTTATACCTCAATGGGTAGCGAACACTCACTTAAGTGTCTTCTTTCAAACTCAATCAACAGGGACCTTACTTTCACAGTTACTGGTGAATCCAGATCACGACATCTACTTTGAAGGACCAAATCGTAAATAAGTTACCCCACGTTACCACAAGAGAAAAGAAAAGAGGAAGACAGCCAGTCACTCCAGAATACAGTGTATGACTTTTTTTTTTTTTTTTTAAATTCTCATATCCTTTTACAGGACATCGCTGTCAACAGCAGCATCTTTCAGCTGTCTGTTGATTTCTTGGCAAGATTACGCTCAGTAGTTTGCCATTGCTTTCTGAGCGGCCGGCTCAGTTATACCGCAAGTCACCAGCGGGGGTTGAACCGCTTCCAGCTCTCGCCCGCTACGAGACTCTGCGTGATAAACGGGATTACGGAGAAAGTGTTGTAACCCCTCGGCCAGAGAGACCGGATTTACATGGAACAAAATTATGTACTGATATCGTAAATTAGCATCGCTAAGATGCTACTTCATGCCGGCTCCATGGCCGAGGTGTTAGTAGCTTTCTCCTCTAACCCCGAATACTCTGGCCCGTGACGCGACGAGAATTAGCAGTGGTTCGAATCGCAAAAGTGACTTATGAGAGTATGGAGCCGGTCGCTCAGAAAGTCGAGGCGTGCTGATGAGCATAATCTAGCCTAGGAATCAACATACAGCTGAAAGATGCTGGTGTTGGCCGCAATATCCTGAAACAGGATGGAAACGCGGGGGAAAAAAAGAAAAAAAAAGATGCTACTTCCCTGGGTCAGCTTTAGTTGTGTAATGTGGATCCATCTAAGTGGTTCAAGTAGGGTGGCCTAGGTACTGACAGTTTAAAAGGGTTTATAAAAGGCTAGAGTATCGACTTCATTGCACCGTGTTTTATCCCATTTAGCTCGGTATCTTACAGCAGGCCTGCCTGTCGATGGCGTAGAACACAGCAAGAACTCCGTAGCTCTAGCGACGACCCTCGAGAGTCTCAAAGTATATTGTATTCGTGAACCGAACGACGTAGGAGCGATCTGAACCTATAACATCTGGAACACGAAGCTGGAGGCGTAACTACTCCGCCACGGAGACTCCCGTTTGAGAAATTCGGGCAGCCTAAGTTGTGTAAAGTAGAAGTTGTGTAACGTCACATGGCCTCATCATCATCATCAAGTGCCGTGCCGGCTGGCGTAGGCGTTCATGGCTCTCTACAGATCTCGGTCTTTGGTGTTCTGGATCAATTCTGCTGATGATATTCCTCCATGCCACCGTCTCAATCCGTCCAGCATCATTTCTCTAGGTCTGCCTCTGCCTCTCTTCCCTTCGATCTTTCCATTTGTCACGACGTTCTTCAATGCCTCTCTTTTCATCACATGACCAAAGAAAACTGTTTGTCTCTTTCTTATTGTCGTAAATAGTGTTCTAGTTTCATTTGCCTCTTGCAGACAACCGTTGTTAGTTACTCTTGCAGTCCAAGGAATTCGCAACATTCGTCTTAAAAACCACATCTCTGTTGCTTCCAAGTTCTTTCTAATGTGTTCATTTACATTCCAATATTCGCTGCCATACAGCAAAACTGGTTCTATATAACATTTTAGCACTCTCTTTCTTACGCTCATTGATAGCGACTTATTGTATAAGATACTCTTCATTTTCTGAAATGCGCCTTTTGCCTGCCCTATTCTGCTCTTAATCTCTGTTGTACATCTTCCATCTGATGTTATAAATGTCCCTAGGTATTTAAAATTACCCACTTGGTTGAGAATTTCCCCTTCTATTTCTATGTCACATTTTGGTGTCCCCATTTTCTTTGATATCATCAATGTTACTGTTTTCTTGATATTCAAGGAGTGTCCTTTCTGTGCACTCTCTGTTACTACAATGTCCAACAATTGTTGTAGGTCTGTTGCATTATTCGCCACCAATACTGTGTCATCTGCATAGCGTATATTGTTTATATTATATTCTCCAATTAGTATTCCTGGCTTCTCTTT
Organism: Cepaea hortensis; assembly: GCA_963921405.1. Classification (NCBI taxonomy): domain Eukaryota; kingdom Metazoa; phylum Mollusca; class Gastropoda; order Stylommatophora; family Helicidae; genus Cepaea; species Cepaea hortensis. The sequence continues at coordinate 37,891,560 of OY992882.1, forward strand.
GATCTCTCTCATTACTATCACATGGCCTAAGTTGTGTAAAGCAGAAGTTGTGTAACGTCAGACTACCTAAGTTCTCTAAAGTCGAAGTTGTGTAACGTCACACGGCATAAGTTGTGTAAAGAATAAATTGTGTAATGTCAGACTGCCTAAGTTGTGTAAAAAATAAAAGTTGTGTAACGTCAGGCGGGCCTAAGTTGTATAAAGTAGAAGTTGTGTAACGTCAGACAGCTTAAGTTTCGTAACATCACACGGCTTAAGTTGTGTGACGTCAAATGGCCTAAAGTGTGTAACGTCAGGCCGCTTCTAAACTAAACTAAACGTCAGGACGCTTAAGATATGTAACCTCAGGCGGCAGCTTAAGTGGCGTGAAGAAAGGCTGTCTAAGTTGTGTATCGTCCGGATCGCTAATTTGTGTAATTCTTTCAGTAACTCGATATTGCTTTCTAAACGGCCAACGCCTCACACCATCGAAATCAACGCAAAGCGATCCGCTTCCAAATCACCCGCGGCTGATTTCGAACCCTCGACTCGATATGTCGAGGAACTGTGAATTGCGTTTCACTAACCCCTAAGACACAGAGCCAACTAATCTAGAAGTAAAAACTCTAAATCGATTTAACACAATATAATAAATACAGAAGACTCTAATAAACATTATAGGCTAAATTAATACGGTTAGAAATACAAGTTCAGTAGCCGGCTAGGCTGCTGGACCTGTGGTCAGATGTTTGAATCCCCTCGAAGCTGCGATATATAGAAAGAGATTTATTTATTTTTTTTTTTTTTTTTTTTTTTTTTGCGTATCCTTTTACAGGACTTAGCTGTCAACAGCAGCATCTTTCAGCTGTCTGTTGATCTCTTGGCAAGATTACGCTCAGTAGTTTGCCATTGCTTTCTGAGCGGCCGGCTCAGTATCCGCAAGTCACGAGCGGGGGTCGAACCACCTCAGTTCTCGCTCCGCTGCGAGACTCTGCGTGATAAACGGGATTACAGAGAGAAAGTGTTGTAACCCCACAGCCAGAGAGACCGGCAGAAAGAGATTAATTTGAATAAATTGACTCCAGAAAACGTTCCGGGATGGAAAGGCGTCCGATGTGATACTGACCAATGTAGACACCGAGTGTCAGTTGGTATATATAAATATGGGGGATGGTATATATAAATATGGGGGATGGTATATATAAATATGGGGGATGGTATATATATATATATATATATATATATATATATATATATATATATATATATATATATATATATATATATATATATATATATATATATATGGGGGATGGTATATATAAATATGGGGGATGGTATACAACCAATACAACTCACGATGTGGAGAAGTGTCCTTTATACTACTTAAACCACTGCATGGACACATAGAGCCAGTCTGGACGAATGAATGAATGAATGAGCGAACGAATGAATGAATGAAAGAATTAATAAACAGATACATGGATGGATAAATAAACGGATGAATAAATACATTAATTAATTAATTAACGAATGAATGAATTAATAGATAGATAAATGGATGGATGAATGAATGAATGAATGAATGAATGAATAGATAAATGGATGAATAAATGAATAAATGAATTAATAAATGAATGAATTAATTAATTAATTAATGGATGAATGAATGAATGAATGAGTTTAGTTTAGTTTAGCTTAGCTTAGTCGTCAGATCAGCATCACGGCACACGGGTGTAACCCATAAGTGCTCCGTTCTACTCCTAACTCAAGCCTAAGTCTGATAATCTCAGCTCAGTGCACGAACTCCGTAGCACCGGCGAGGATCCTGAAATACTTTGGGTAGATTTTTAACTCGAAATTTTGCCCGGGCAGCGCCGTTAGGCTACTCTTGTTCGATTTCCAACTGCCAAGGGATTTGTTTACGTGCGCAACAATACACACGGGCGTCCGATCTCACTACCCAGAGACCAGGGGAAATGTTACTGGAAGTCCACGTGAAACAATCCCGGCCCTTACCGGGGCTTGAACCCGGGACCTCCAGCACTCGAGGCGGACACCAGACATCGAGACTACTCAACGCTCCTAACCCCTGAATGAATGAATGAATGAATGAATGAATGAATGAATGAATGAATGAATGAATGAATAGATAAATGAATGAATGAATGAATAGATAAATGGAAGAATGAATGAATGAATGCACGAGTGAATGAATGAGTTAATTAATTAATTAATTAATTAATTAATTAATTAATTAATGAAAAGACAGACAGACAGACAGACGGCCAGGAACGCAGACAGACAGGTCAGAGTGATAGACAGACAGCCCAGGCATAGATCGACAGACAGACAAAATGAAGGACTGGTGGTAGGACAAACACAACATCAGACAGACGAACGTTTTGATAGGCGAAAGGCGAATAGTATAAAGATAAACACGCAGTTAACAGACTGACAGACAGACCGACAGCAGATAAATAGGAGTGAGCTATCACTGCCAAACTGTCATTTACTGCCTATATTATAACTTGCAGTGTATGTTTGTTTGTTTTTTTTTGGTTGGGGGGGGGGGGGGGGCGGTCTAAGGAATTAAGGCCGCTCCTCATAGGCGTGAGCATATGTAGGTATTTACTCATTAACGCTGCGTTCAGTAGTTAGCCATCAATTTTGAACGACTGACACCCCATGGCATTGAAATCAACGCAAAGCGATCTGCTTCCAAATGGCCAATGGCTGATTTCGAAGTCACGACTAAATATGTCGTGGAATAGTAACACTAATATCTACTGTGTGTGTCGTAAGAGGCGGCATAGGAGGGTTGGTTTGAGACTGACTCCCCCATTTTACAGCTGAAAGTCCAAACAATCCTGACCAGGTCTACAAAGAGGTTGGCGGGATTTCGCTGTGCGCACACACTCCACTGGGAGGTGGCAGGCAGAAGTCGCTAACGCCATCATAATTTAAGTCAGGGGTGGCCAATACGAGGCCCGCGGGCTGCATGCGGCCCGCCGGTAGTCATGTTGCGGCCCGCGGAGTAGGAAACGACGATGTGGTCGAAGCTGTAGCACGCTTGCTTTAACAAAAGAAATTAGGTGCGTGGCCCGGCAGGAAATATTATTTCTGAAATTTGGCCCGCCTGCTGAAAAGGTTGGCCACCCCTGATTTAAGTCAAGCGGGTGGATTAAAAGTAACTACATTACCGTCTCTATTTCGACGGGTTACGAACGAAATTCATAATCCGTAATACCGCGTTCGAAACACAGCTGCGGAAGATTTGAAAGCATATAAAGGTATGATTGCCGGTCGTTCAGAAAGCAATGGCATACTACTGAACGTAAACTTGCCAAGAAATCACAAGCAGCCACAAAACAATACAAAACAAACGCGAGTGTTGACTACGACGTCCTGTAAAGGATATGCACCTAACATTACCTATTAAGAATGATTAGGTCTAAAAATATATATCTACCACATATCCACAATATGTGATATATTTGTGCGTGGAGACGCAGTGGTAAAGTAGTTCATGCCCTTACCTGCCATGACAGTATTCCTGGTTCACTGTCAATCACAGGCAGGATTATTATTCTCTCCACTGCGGCTCCGGGGTCGACCCACCTCATTAACGGAGTACCAGACATTTTTTTTCTATTTGTCTGAGGAAGAAAACCGCCGAGGAAGTGAACTAGACACTCCACCCATATATAGTGAACTAAAATGTGTTAAAAGATCTAACATTTAACACTTCAACGACATTTGCTATTGGGCTTCCCCGCTGTTTGTCTCTTTCTTATACTTGCATATAATATCATATATTATAATAAAACAAGAATATTATATACACCAATAAGAAAGAGACAAGCAGCTTTCTTTGGTCGTGTAATGAGAAGAGACATTGGAGAACATCGTGGCAGCTTAAAGGATCAGTGGGAAAAGAGGCAGAGGCAGACCAAGAGAAACGATACTGGATGAATTCAGACGGTGGCATGGGGGAATATCATCAGCAAATTGATTCAGAACTCCAAGGACGAGATCTGTGGAGACATATTAACACGTACGCCAGTCGGCAGGGAACACGACGATGATGATGGTCTGGTATGGGATTAGCTTAACTTAACTCGTCTTCCAAACAAATTATTGCGCAGAAAATTATGCAAAGTAAGCAAAAGAGTATAACAAGAATCGGAGTCTAAACGAGGCAACGACCCATCAATAGGGTACAAAGCTAACTTGCAATCACCACACTTGGATGAGCACTGTTCGGCCCGGGCGCCTCCTGTGGGTTAATGTATGTGTCGACAATCCTGACACTGTTTATCATAGACAGTTCATTTAATATGCTGACAGATTCACAGATCAACGGCAGATAGTGTTTCTCCTTAGGTGTGTTGACATTATGTCTGATGTCTTCCCCAAAAACAAGACTGGTCAAACTGCAATATCAGTGTGTATGAAGATAGGCGGGTTGTATTTTTCAAATGAAAACAAAAGCGTACGTGAAGGGGTAAAGAATATGTAAATTGTAAAGGTTGTTTTTGCTGACCTCTCCTTCGTGTTCTCCTCCTTATCCTACCCACCTCCTTCTCCTTATCCACCCCCTTCTCCTTATCCCTGGCGATGGTCGTTATGTTTACCCACAGCCTCTTTACCAGTAAAAATCAATAAAGCTTCTATGTCCGGGTTTCTACAAGATTATATGTAATGGGGACAGAATAAGCAGTTAGAAGACATAATTAATACCCTGAAATGTGAATAATTAGAGAACAAGGCGCAGAAAAGTAGTTAGAAGTCATGATTCATGCCACAAAATGTGAACACGTGGAGAAAAGAGCACAGAACAAGTATTTTGATGACATAATTAATGCCCTGAAATGCGAATAGTTAGAGAACGGGCACAAATGATAGTAAAGCAAATAAAGAAACTTATTCGTTCGTTATGGATAAGAGCGCTTGTTCTTAAAAAATAAACGTCCGGTGCGCTGATGCCGAGGTAGCGGGTTCAACCCCTACACTGGTCAGTTCCACTAAGATGTTGACTTCTCGTCTTTGTCTTAGGGACGTAAATTATAAGTGCCTCTGAAGTCGCAGTGAGTTTGCTTGATGGCAAAGGACGCTGGTAATAGGGAAAGCAAATCCACACGCAAAAATCAGCCCAGTGCACTATAACTAGTAGCACGTATATGGAGTACGTCTTAGTTCAAAGCGAGCGAAGGCAAAAACATGCCCAATATGTCTTTACGTGTATACCCAATATGTCTTTACGTGTATACCCAATATGTCTTTACGTGCATACCCAATATGTCTTTACGTGTATACCCAATATGTCTTTACGTGTATACCCAATATGTCTTTACGTGTATACCCAATATGTCTTTACGTGTATACCCAATATATCTTTACGTGTATACCCAATATGTCTTTACGTGTATATCCAATATGTCTTTACGTGTATACCCAATATGTCTTTACATGTATACCCAATATGTCTTTACGTGTATACCCAATATCTTTACGTGTATACACAATATGTCTTTACGTGTATACCCAATATGTCTTTACGTGTATACCCAATATGTCTTTACGTGAATACCCAATATGTCTTTACGTGTATACCCAATATGTCTTTACGTGTATACCCAATATGTCTTTACGTATATACCCAATATGTCTTTACGTATATACCCAATATGTCTTTACGTGTATACCCAATATGTCTTTACTTATATACCCAATATGTCTTTACGTATATACCCAATATGTCTTTACGTATATACACAATATGTCTTTATGTGTATACCCAATATGTCTTTAGGTGTATACCCAATATATCTTTACGTATATACCCACTATGTCTTTATGTGTATACCCAATATATATTTACGTATATACCAAATATGTTTTTATGTATATACCCAATATGTCTTTACGTATATACTCGATATATCTTTGTGTATATACCCAATATGTCTTTATGTATATACCTAATATGTCTTTACGTATTTACTTGTCTTTATGTATATACCCAATATGTCTCTACGTATATAGCTAATCAGGTAAACAGGTCAGGTCTTAGTCAGATATGACTGAGCTACCGTATGACAGTAGACAGCACTACCTGGTTTCTGTTAGCGCCGAATCTTGGGCGGCGCTAATCAAACTCGACACTCCATATTGTTCCAACGGCTTCGGGAGGAAGAGCGCAATTGGGAGGGTACAAGCCTTATCCTGGTGTGAGGAAATTCATTCTAACGGCTAATTGTCATGGCAGGGCAGACCAGACCCTAAGCCTTGGTTCGTACCTGGTCTAGGATCGAAGCTCCGGCAGGCGGACGTTTAGAGCATTGCTTTGCCGATCCGGCAGCTTCTGCAGCTTGTCTTGTTCCAGACGTATTGGTGTCACCTTTCCTCTGGAGTAAACTAGACAGGCCGAGAGAGGGATCATGCTGCATGGGCAACACATGGTCTCTAAATTCAGCAAAGGCTTTGTGTTATGGAGAGATAACCCATTTTACAAACTATCGTCTGCCAAGACGGCAAGGTACCAGTCAGTCATATACCAAATATGTCTTTACATATATACCTAATATGTCTTTACTTGTATACCCAACATGTCTTTACGTATGTACCCAATATGTCTTTATGTATATACCCAATGTCTTTACGTATATACCCAAAATGTCTTTATGTATAAACCCAATACGTCTGTATGTATATACCCAATATGTCTTTATGTATATAACTAAATGTCTTTACGTATATACCCAATATGTCTTTACGTATATACCCAATAAGTCTTTACGTATATACTCAATATGTCTTTATGTTTATACCCAATATGACTTTATGACTATACCTAATATGTTTATATGCATATACCCAATATGTCTTTACGCATATACCCAATATGTCTTTACATATATACCCAATATGTCTTTAGTATATACCTAATATGTCTTTATGTATATACCCAATATGTCTTTATGTATATACTTAATATGTCTTTACGTATATACCCAATATGTCTTTACGTATATACCCAATATATCTTTTGTATATACCCAATATGTCTTCATGTATATACCTAATATATCTTTACGTATATACCCATTATGTCTTTATGTACATACCTAATATGTCTTTACGTATTTACTTAATATGTCTTTACGTATATACCCAATATGTCTTTACATGCATACCCAAAATGTCTGAAGATGGGCATAGCAGAGATTTGTGTTTTGTTACTTAAAACTCCGCCTCGTGAAATAGGTCCCGGATAATTTTTAACATCATCTTGGAAGGTAAGGTGTCAAGGAAGAGTTTGACCATCCCAACGTATCATGCAATGACCTATAATATGTGCAGAATCAACATGCCACATCCCAGTGTATCATGCCATGGTATGTACAGACCCAACATGCCACATCCAAACGTATCATGATATGATCTATAATATGTGCAGAACCAACATGTCACATTCCAACGTATCATGCCATGACCTATAATATGTGCAGACCCATATGCCACATCCCAACGTATCATGCCATGACCTATAATATGTGCAGACCCATATGCCACATCCCAACGTATCATGCCATGACCTATAATATGTGCAGACCTAACATGCCACATCCCAACGTATTATGCCATGACCTATAATATGTGCAGACCCAACATGCCACATCCCAACGTATTATGCCATGATATGCGCAGACCCAACATGCCACATCCCAACATATCATGCCATGATATGTGCAGACCCAACATGCCACATTCCAAAGTATCATGCCATGATATGTGCAGACCCAACATGCCACATCCCAACATATCATCCCATGATATGTGCAGACCCAACATGCCACATCCCACCGTATCATGCCATTACCTATAATATGCGCAGACCCAATATGCCACATCCCAACGTATCATGCCATGACCTATAATATGTGCAGACCCATATGCCACATCCCAACGTATCATGCCACGATCTATAATATGTGCAGACCCATACGCCACATCCCAACGTATCATGCCATGATATGTGCAGACCTAACATGCCACATCCCAACGTATCATGCCATGACCTATAATATGTGCAGACCCAACATGCCACATCCCAACGTATTATGCCATGACCTATAATATGTGCAGACCCAACATGCCACATCCCAACGTATTATGCCATGACCTATAATATGTGCAGACCCAACATGCCACATCCCAACGTATCATGCCATGACCTATAATATGTGCAGACCCATATGCCACATCCCAACGTATCATGCCATGATCTATAATATGTGCAGACCCATATGCCACATCCCAACGTATCATGCCATGATATGTGCAGACCTAACATGCCACATCCCAACGTATTATGCCATGACCTATAATATGTGCAGACCCACCATGCAACATCCCAACGTATTATGCCATGACCTATAATATGTGGAGACCTAACATGCCACATCCCAACGTATCATGCCACGACCTATAATATGTGCAGACCAAACATGCCACATTCCAAAGTATCATCCCATTATATGTGCAGACCCAACATACCACATCCCACCGTATCATGCCATGACCTATAGTATGTGCAGACCCAACATGCCACATCCCACCGTATCATGCCATGACCTATAATATGTGCAGACCCAACATGCCACATTCCAACGTATCATGTTATGATATGTGCAGACCCAACATGTCACATCCCAACGAATCATGCCATGATATGTGCATACCCAACAATCTACATCGCAACGTATCATGTTATGATATGTGCAGACCCAACATGTCCCATTCCAACGTACCATACCATGATATGTCCAGACCCAACATGCCACATCCCACCGTATCATGCCATGAGCTATAATATGTGCAGACCCAACATGCCAAACCCCAACTATCATGCCATGATACGAGAAGAACCCACATGCCACATCCCACCGTATCATGCTATGACTTATAATACGTGCAGACCCCACATGCCACACCCCAACGTATCATGCCATGACCTATACTATGTGCAGACCTAACATGCCACATCCCACCGTATCATGCCATGATCTATAATATGTGCAGACCCATATGCCACATCCCAACGTATCATGCCATGATATGTGCAGACCTAACATGCCACATCCCAACGTATTATGCCATGACCTATAATATGTGCAGACCCACCATGCAACATCCCAACGTATTATGCCATGACCTATAATATGTGGAGACCTAACATGCCACATCCCAACGTATCATGCCACGACCTATAATATGTGCAGACCTAACATGCCACATCCCAACGTATTATGCCATGACCTATAATATGTGCAGACCCAACATGCCACATCCCAACGTATTATGCCATTATATGCGCAGACCCAACATGCCACATCCCAACATATCATGCCATGATATGTGCAGACCCAACATGCCACATTCCAAAGTATCATGCCATGATATGTGCAGACCCAACATGCCACATCCCAACATATCATCCCATGATATGTGCAGACCCAACATGCCACATCCCACCGTATCATGCCATTACCTATAATATGCGCAGACCCAATATGCCACATCCCAACGTATCATGCCATGACCTATAATATGTGCAGACCCATATGCCACATCCCAACGTATCATGCCACGATCTATAATATGTGCAGACCCATACGCCACATCCCAACGTATCATGCCATGATATGTGCAGACCTAACATGCCACATCCCAACGTATCCTGCCATGACCTATAATATGTGCAGACCCAACATGCCAAATCCCATCGTATTATGCCATGACCTATAATATGTGCAGACCCAACATGCCACATCCCAACGTATTATGCCATGACCTATAATATGTGCAGACCCAACATGCCACATCCCAACGTATCATGCCATGACCTATAATATGTGCAAACCCATATGCCACATCCCAACGTATCATGCCATGATCTATAATATGTGCAGACCCATATGCCACATCCCAACGTATCATGCCATGATATGTGCAGACCTAACATGCCACATCCCAACGTATTATGCCATGACCTATAATATGTGCAGACCCACCATGCAACATCCCAACGTATTATGCCATGACCTATAATATGTGGAGACCTAACATGCCACATCCCAACGTATCATGCCACGACCTATAATATGTGCAAACCAAACATGCCACATTCCAAAGTATCATCCCATTATATGTGCAGACCCAACATACCACATCCCACCGTATCATGCCATGACCTATAGTATGTGCAGACCCAACATGCCACATCCCACCGTATCATGCCATGACCTATAATATGTGAAATAGGTCCCGGATAATTTTTAACATCATCTTGGAAGGTAAGGTGTCAAGGAAGAGTTTGACCATCCCAACGTATCATGCAATGACCTATAATATGTGCAGAATCAACATGCCACATCCCAGTGTATCATGCCATGGTATGTACAGACCCAACATGCCACATCCAAACGTATCATGATATGATCTATAATATGTGCAGAACCAACATGTCACATTCCAACGTATCATGCCATGACCTATAATATGTGCAGACCCATATGCCACATCCCAACGTATCATGCCATGACCTATAATATGTGCAGACCCATATGCCACATCCCAACGTATCATGCCATGACCTATAATATGTGCAGACCTAACATGCCACATCCCAACGTATTATGCCATGACCTATAATATGTGCAGACCCAACATGCCACATCCCAACGTATTATGCCATGATATGCGCAGACCCAACATGCCACATCCCAACATATCATGCCATGATATGTGCAGACCCAACATGCCACATTCCAACGTATCATGTTATGATATGTGCAGACCCAACATGTCACATCCCAACGAATCATGCCATGATATGTGCATACCCAACAATCTACATCGCAACGTATCATGTTATGATATGTGCAGACCCAACATGTCCCATTCCAACGTACCATACCATGATATGTCCAGACCCAACATGCCACATCCCACCGTATCATGCCATGAGCTATAATATGTGCAGACCCAACATGCCAAACCCCAACTATCATGCCATGATACGAGAAGAACCCACATGCCACATCCCACCGTATCATGCTATGACTTATAATACGTGCAGACCCCACATGCCACACCCCAACGTATCATGCCATGACCTATACTATGTGCAGACCTAACATGCCACATCCCACCGTATCATGCCATGATATAGGCAGACCCACCATGCCACATCCCAACGTATCATGCCATGATATGTGCAGAACCAACATGCCACACCCCAATGTATCATGCCATGACCTATAATATGTTCAGACCCAACATGCCACATCCCACCGTATCATGCCATGATATGTGCAGACCCAACATGCCACATCCCACCGTATCATGCCATGATATGTGCAGACCCAACATGTCACATCCCACCGTATCATGCCATGACCTATAGTATGTGCAGACCCAACATGCCACATCCCACCGTATCATGCCATGACCTATAATATGTGCAGACCCAACATGCCACATTCCAACGTATCATGTTATGATATGTGCAGACCCAACATGTCACATCCCAACGAATCATGCCATGATATGTGCATACCCAACAATCTACATCGCAACGTATCATGTTATGATATGTGCAGACCCAACATGTCCCATTCCAACGTACCATACCATGATATGTCCAGACCCAACATGCCACATCCCACCGTATCATGCCATGAGCTATAATATGTGCAGACCCAACATGCCAAACCCCAACTATCATGCCATGATACGAGAAGAACCCACATGCCACATCCCACCGTATCATGCTATGACTTATAATACTTGCAGACCCCACATGCCACACCCCAACGTATCATGCCATGACCTATACTATGTGCAGACCTAACATGCCACATCCCACCGTATCATGCCATGATCTATAATATGTGCAGACCCATATGCCACATCCCAACGTATCATGCCATGATATGTGCAGACCTAACATGCCACATCCCAACGTATTATGCCATGACCTATAATATGTGCAGACCCACCATGCAACATCCCAACGTATTATGCCATGACCTATAATATGTGGAGACCTAACATGCCACATCCCAACGTATCATGCCACGACCTATAATATGTGCAGACCTAACATGCCACATCCCAACGTATTATGCCATGACCTATAATATGTGCAGACCCAACATGCCACATCCCAACGTATTATGCCATGATATGCGCAGACCCAACATGCCACATCCCAACATATCATGCCATGATATGTGCAGACCCAACATGCCACATTCCAAAGTATCATGCCATGATATGTGCAGACCCAACATGCCACATCCCAACATATCATCCCATGATATGTGCAGACCCAACATGCCACATCCCACCGTATCATGCCATTACCTATAATATGCGCAGACCCAATATGCCACATCCCAACGTATCATGCCATGACCTATAATATGTGCAGACCCATATGCCACATCCCAACGTATCATGCCACGATCTATAATATGTGCAGACCCATACGCCACATCCCAACGTATCATGCCATGATATGTGCAGACCTAACATGCCACATCCCAACGTATCCTGCCATGACCTATAATATGTGCAGACCCAACATGCCAAATCCCATCGTATTATGCCATGACCTATAATATGTGCAGACCCAACATGCCACATCCCAACGTATTATGCCATGACCTATAAGATGTGCAGACCCAACATGCCACATCCCAACGTATCATGCCATGACCTATAATATGTGCAAACCCATATGCCACATCCCAACGTATCATGCCATGATCTATAATATGTGCAGACCCATATGCCACATCCCAACGTATCATGCCATGATATGTGCAGACCTAACATGCCACATCCCAACGTATTATGCCATGACCTATAATATGTGCAGACCCACCATGCAACATCCCAACGTATTATGCCATGACCTATAATATGTGGAGACCTAACATGCCACATCCCAACGTACATGCCACGACCTATAATATGTGCAAACCAAACATGCCACATTCCAAAGTATCATCCCATTATATGTGCAGACCCAACATACCACATCCCACCGTATCATGCCATGACCTATAGTATGTGCAGACCCAACATGCCACATCCCACCGTATCATGCCATGACCTATAATATGTGAAATAGGTCCCGGATAATTTTTAACATCATCTTGGAAGGTAAGGTGTCAAGGAAGAGTTTGACCATCCCAACGTATCATGCAATGACCTATAATATGTGCAGAATCAACATGCCACATCCCAGTGTATCATGCCATGGTATGTACAGACCCAACATGCCACATCCAAACGTATCATGATATGATCTATAATATGTGCAGAACCAACATGTCACATTCCAACGTATCATGCCATGACCTATAATATGTGCAGACCCATATGCCACATCCCAACGTATCATGCCATGACCTATAATATGTGCAGACCCATATGCCACATCCCAACGTATCATGCCATGACCTATAATATGTGCAGACCTAACATGCCACATCCCAACGTATTATGCCATGACCTATAATATGTGCAGACCCAACATGCCACATCCCAACGTATTATGCCATGATATGCGCAGACCCAACATGCCACATCCCAACATATCATGCCATGATATGTGCAGACCCAACATGCCACATTCCAACGTATCATGTTATGATATGTGCAGACCCAACATGTCACATCCCAACGAATCATGCCATGATATGTGCATACCCAACAATCTACATCGCAACGTATCATGTTATGATATGTGCAGACCCAACATGTCCCATTCCAACGTACCATACCATGATATGTCCAGACCCAACATGCCACATCCCACCGTATCATGCCATGAGCTATAATATGTGCAGACCCAACATGCCAAACCCCAACTATCATGCCATGATACGAGAAGAACCCACATGCCACATCCCACCGTATCATGCTATGACTTATAATACGTGCAGACCCCACATGCCACACCCCAACGTATCATGCCATGACCTATACTATGTGCAGACCTAACATGCCACATCCCACCGTATCATGCCATGATATAGGCAGACCCACCATGCCACATCCCAACGTATCATGCCATGATATGTGCAGAACCAACATGCCACACCCCAATGTATCATGCCATGACCTATAATATGTTCAGACCCAACATGCCACATCCCACCGTATCATGCCATGATATGTGCAGACCCAACATGCCACATCCCACCGTATCATGCCATGATATGTGCAGACCCAACATGTCACATCCCACCGTATCATGCCATGATATGTGCAGAACCAACATGCCACACCCCAATGTATCATGCTGTGACCTATAATATGTGCAGACCCAACATGCCACATCCCACCGTATAATGCCATGAGCTATAATATGTGCAGACCCAACATGCCACATCCCACCGTATTATGCCATGAAACGTGCAGACCCAACATGCCACATCCCAACGTATCATGCCATGACCTATAATATGTGCAGACCCAACATGCCACATACCACCGTATCATGCCATGACCTATAATATGTGCAGTCCCAACATGCCACATCCCACCGTATCATGTCATGACCTATAATATGTGCAGACCAAACATGCCACATCCCACCGTATCATGCCATGAGCTATAATATGTGCAGACCCAACATGCCACATCCCACCGTATCATGCCATGAAACGTGCAGACCCAACATGCCACATCCCAACGTATCATGCCATGACCTATAATATGTGCAGACCCAACATGCCACATCCCACCGTATCATGTCATGACCTATAATATGTGCAGACCCAACATGCCACATCCCAGTGTATCATGTCATCGTATGTACAGACCCAAGATGCCACATCCCAACGTATCATGCCATGAAACGTGCAGACCCAACATGCCACATCCCACCGTATCATGCCATGAGCTATAATATGTGCAGACCCTACATGCCACACCCCAGTGTATCATGCCATGATCTATAATATGTGCAGACCCAACATGCCACATCCCAGTGTATCATGCCATGACCTATAACAAGTACAGACCCAACATGCCACATCCCAACGTCTCATGCCATGACCTATAATATGTGCAGACCCAACATGCCACATTACAACGTATCATGCCATGATATTTTCAGACCCAACATGCCACATCCCAACGTATCATGCCGTGACCTATAATATGCGCAGACCCAACATGCCACATCCCAACGTATCATGCCATGACCTATAATATATGCAGACCCAACATGCCACATCCCAGTGTATCATGCCATGATACGTGCAGACCCAGCATGCCACATCCCACCGTATCATGCCATGATATGTGCAGACCCAACATGCCACATCTCACCGTATCATGCCATGATATGTGCAGACCCAACATGCCACATCCCACCGTATCATGCCATGATATGTGCAGACCCAACATGCCACATCCCACCATATCATGCCATGATATGTGTAGACCCAACATGCCACATCCCACCGTATCATGCCATGATATGTGCAGACCCAACATGCCACATCCCACCGTATCATGCCGTGACCTATAATATGTGCAGACCCAACATGCCACATCCCACCATATCATGCCATGATATGTGCAGACCCAACATGCCACATCCCACCATATCATGCCATGATATGTGTAGACCCAACATGCCACATCCCACCGTATCATGCCATGATATGTGCAGACCCAACATGCCACATCCCACCATATCATGCCATGATATGTGTAGACCCAACATGCCACATCCCACCATATCATGCCATGATATGTGCAGACCCAACATGCCACATCCCACCGTATCATGCCGTGACCTATAATATGTGCAGACCCAACATGCCACACCCCAACGTATCATGCCATGATATGTGCAGACCAACATGCCACCTCCCACCGTATCATGCCATGACCTATAATACGTGCAGACCCAACATGCCACATCCCAACGTATGCTGCCATGATATGTGCAGACCCAACATGCCACATCCCACCGTATCATGCCATGATATGTGCAGACCCAACATGCCACATCCCACCGTATCAAGCCATGACCTATACTATGTTCAGACCCAACATGCCACATCCCAACGTATCATGCCATGATATGTGCAGACCCAACATGCCACATCCCACCGTATCATGCCATGATATGTGCAGACCCAACATGCCACATCCCACCGTATCATGCCGTGACCTATAATATGCGCAGACCCAACATGCCACATCCCAACGTATCATGCTATGACCTATAATATGTGCAGACCCACATACCACATCCCAACGTATCATGCTATGACCTATAATATGTGCAGACCCAACATGCCACACCCCAACGTATCATGCCATGACCTATAATATGTGCAGACCCAACATGCCACACCCCAACGTATCATGCCATGATATGTGCAGACCAACATGCCACCTCCCACCGTATCATGCCATGACCTATAATATGTGCAGACCCAACATGCCACATTCCAACGTATCATGTTATGATATGTGCAGACCCAACATGCCACATCCCAACGAATCATGCCATGATATGTGCATACCCAACAATCTACATCGCAACGTATCATGTTATGATATGTGCAGACCCAACATGTCCCATTCCAACGTATCATGCCATGATATGTGCAGACACAACATGCCACATCTCAACGTATCATGCCATGACCTATAATATGTGCAGACCCAACATGCCACATCCCACCGTATCATGCCATGAGCTATAATATGTGCAGACCCAACATGCCAAACCCCAACTATCATGCCATGATACGAGAAGAACCCACATGCCACATCCCATCGCATCATGCTATGACTTACAATACGTGCAGACCCCACATGCCACACCCCAACGTATCATGCCATGACCTATACTGTGTGCAGACCTAACATGCCACATCCCACCGTATCATGCCATGACCTATAATATGTGCAGACCCAACATGCCACACCCCAGTGTATCATTCCATGATCTATAATATGTGCAGACCCAACATGCCACATCCCAGTGTATCATGCCATGACCTATAACATGTACAGACCCAACATGCCACATCCCAATGTATCATGCAATGACCTATAATATGTGCAGACCCAACATGCCACATACCAACGTATCATGCCATGATATTTTCAGACCCAACATGCCACATCCCAACATATCATGCCGTGACCTATAATATGCGCAGACCCAACATGCCACATCCCACCGTATCATGCCATGACCTATAATATATGCAGACCCAACATGCCACATCCCAGTGTATCATGCCATGATACGTGCAGACCCAGCATGCCACATCCCAACGTATCATGCCATGATATGTGCAGACCCAACATGCCACATCCCACCGTATCATGCCATGATATGTGCAGACCCAGCATGCCACATCCCACCGTATCATGCCATGATATGTGCAGACCCAACATGCCACATCCCACCGTATCATGCCATGATATGTGCAGCCCCAACATGCCACATCCCACCGTATCATGCCATGATATGTGCAGACCCAACATGCCACATCCCACCGTATCATGCCATGACCTATAATATGTGCAGACCCAACATGCCACATCCCAGTGTATCATGCCATGATACATGCAGACCCAACATGCCACATCCCAACGTATCAAGCCATGACCTATACTATGTTCAGACCCAACATGCCACATCCCAACGTATCATGTCATGATATGTGCAGACCCAACATGCCACATCCCACCGTATCATGCCATGATATGTGCAGACCCAACATGCCACATCCCACCGTAGCATGCCGTGACCTATAATATGCGCAGACCCAACATGCCACATCCCAACGTATCATGCTATGACCTATAATATGTGCAGACCAACATACCACATCCCAACGTATCATGCTATGACCTATATTATGTGCAGACCCAACATGCCACACCCCAACGTATCATGCCATGATATGTGCAGATTAACATGCCACCTCCCACCGTATCATGCCATGACCTATAATATGTGCAGACCCAACATGCCACATTCCAACGTATCATGTTATGATATGTGCAGACCCAACATGCCACATCCCAACGAATCATGCCATGATATGTGCATACCCAACAATCTACATCGCAACGTATCATGTTATGATATGTGCAGACCCAACATGTCCCATTCCAACGTATCATGCCATGATATGTGCAGACCCAACATGCCACATTACAACGTATCATGCCATGACCTATAATATGTGCAGACCCAACATGCCACATCCCACCGTATCATGCCATGAGCTATAATATGTGCAGACCCAACATGCCAAACCCCAACTATCATGCCATGATACGAGAAGAACCCACATGCCACATCCCACCGTATCATGCTATGACTTATAATACGTGCAGACCCCACATGCCACACCCCAACGTATCATGCCATGACCTATACTATGTGCAGACCTAACATGCCACATCCCACCGTATCATGCCATGATATAGGCAGAACCACCATGCCACATCCCAGCGTATCATGCCATGATATGTGCAGAACCAACATGCCACACCCCAATGTATCATGCCATGACCTATAATATGTTCAGACCCAACATGCCACATCCCACCGTATCATGCCATGATATGTGCAGACCCAACATGCCACATCCCACCGTATCATGCCATGATATGTGCAGACCCAACATGTCACATCCCACAGTATCATGCCATGATATGTGCAGAACCAACATGCCACACCCCAATGTATTATGCTATGACCTATAATATGTGCAGACCCAACATGCCACATCCCACCGTATCATGCCATGACCTATAATATGTGCAGACCCAACATGCCACATCCCACCGTATCATGCCATGATATGTGCAGACCCAACATGCCACATCCCACCGTATCATGCCATGAAGTATAATATGTGCAGATCCAACATGCCACATCCCAGTGTATCATGCCATGATACGTGCAGACAGAACATGCCACATCCCAACGTATCAAGCCATGACCTATACTATGTTCAGTCCCAACATGCCACATCCCAACGTATCATGCCATGATATGTGCAGACCCAACATGCCACATCCCACCGTATCATGCCATGATATGTGCAGACCCAACATGCCACATCCCACCGTATCATGCCGTGACCTATAATATGCGCAGACCCAACATGCCACATCCCAACGTATCATGCTATGACCTATAATATGTGCAGACCCACATACCACATCCCAACGTATCATGCTATGACCTATAATATGTGCAGACCCAACATGCCACACCCCAACGTATCATGCTATGATATGTGCAGACCCAACATGCCACATCCCAACGTATCATGCCATGATATGTGCAGACCAACATGCCACCTCCCACCGTATCATGCCATGACCTATAATATGTGCAGACCCAACATGCCACATTCCAACGTATCATGTTATGATATGTGCAGACCCAACATGCCACATCCCAACGAATCATGCCATGATATGTGCATACCCAACAATCTACATCGCAACGTATCATGTTATGATATGTGCAGACCCAACATGTCCCATTCCAACGTATCATGCCATGATATGTGCAGACCCAACATGCCACATCCCAACGTATCATGCCATGACCTATAATATGTGCAGACCCAACATGCCACATCCCACCGTATCATGCCATGAGCTATAATATGTGCAGACCCAACATGCCAAACCCCAACTATCATGCCATGATACGAGAAGAACCCACATGCCACATCCCACCGTATCATGCTATGACTTATAATACGTGCAGACCCCACATGCCACACCCCAACGTATCATGCCATGACCTATACTATGTGCAGACCTAACATGCCACATCCCACCGTATCATGCCATGATATAGGCAGACCCACCATGCCACATCCCAACGTATCATGCCATGATATTTGCAGAACCATCATGCCACACCCCAATGTATCATGCCATGACCTATAATATGTTCAGACCCAACATGCCACATCCCACCGTATCATGCCATGATATGTGCAGACCCAACATGCCACATCCCACCGAATCATGCCATGATATGTGCAGACCCAACATGTCACATCCCACCGTATCATGCCATGATATGTGCAGAACCAACATGCCACACCCCAATGTATCATGCTGTGACCTATAATATGTGCAGACCCAACATGCCACATCCCACCGTATCATGCCATGAGCTATAATATGTGCAGACCCAACATGCCACATCCCACCGTATCAGGCCATGAAACGTGCAGACCCAACATGCCACATCCCAACGTATTATGCCATGACCTATAATATGTGCAGACCCAACATGCCACATCCCACCGTATCATGCCATGACCTATAATATGTGCAGTCCCAACATGCCACATCCCACCGTATCATGTCATGACCTATAATATGTGCAGACCCAACATGCCACATCCCACCGTATCATGCCATGACCTATAATATGTGCAGTCCCAACATGCCACATTCCACCGTATCATGTCATGACCTATAATATGTGCAGACCCAACATGCCACATCCCAGTGTATCATGCCATGGTATGTACAGACCCAACATGCCACACCCCAGCGTATCATGCCATGAAACGTGCAGACCCAACATGCCACACCCCAACGTATCATGCCATGACCTATAATATGTGCATTCCCAACATGCCACATCCCACCGTATCATGCCATGACCTATAATATGTGCAGACCCAACATGCCACACCCCAGTGTATCATGCCATGATCTATAATATGTGCAGACCCAACATGCCACACCCCAGTGTATCATGCCATGATCTATAATATGTGCAGACCCAACATGCCACATCCCAGTGTATCATGCCATGACCTATAACATGTACAGATCCAACATGCCACATCCCAACGTATCATGCCATGACCTATAATATGTGCAGACCCAACATGCCACATCACAACGTATCATGCCATGATATTTTCAGACCCAACATGCCACATCCCAACGTATCATGACGTGACCTATAATATGCGCAGACCCAACATGCCACATCCCAACGTATCATGCCATGACCTATAATATATGCAGACCCAACATGCCACATCCCAGTGTATCATGCCATGATACGTGCAGACCCAGCATGCCACATCCCAACGTATCATGCCATGATATGTGCAGACCCAACATGCCACATCCCACCGTATCATGCCATGATATGTGCAGACCCAACATGCCACATCCCACCGTATCAAGCCATGATATGTGCAGACCGAACATGCCACATCCCACCGTATCATGCCATGAGCTATAATATGTGCAGACCCAACATGCCAAACCCCAACTATCATGCCATGATACGAGAAGAACCCACATGCCACATCCCACTGTATCATGCTATGACTTATAATACGTGCAGACCCCACATGCCACACCCCAACGTATCATGCCATGACCTATACTATGTGCAGACCTAACATGCCACATCCCACCGTATCAAGCCATGATATGTGCAGACCTAACATGCCACATCCCACCGTATCATGCCATGATATAGGCAGACCCACCATGCCACATCCCAACGTATCATGCCATGATATGTGCAGAACCAACATGCCACACCCCAATGTATCATGCCATGACCTATAATATGTTCAGACCCAACATGCCACATCCCACCGTATCATGCCATGATATGTGCAGACCCAACATGCCACATCCCACCGTATCATGCCATGATATGTGCAGACCCAACATGTCACATCCCACCGTATCATGCCATGATATGTGCAGAACCAACATGCCACACCCCAATGTATCATGCTGTGACCTATAATATGTGCAGACCCAACATGCCACATCCCACCGTATCATGCCATGAGCTATAATATGTGCAGACCCAACATGCCACATCCCACCGTATCATGCCATGAAACGTGCAGACCCAACATGCCACATCCCAACGTATCATGCAATGACCTATAATATGTGCAGACCCAACATGCCACATCCCACCGTATCATGCCATGACCTATAATATGTGCAGTCCCAACATGCCACATCCCACCGTATCATGTCATGACCTATAATATGTGCAGACCCAACATGCCACCTCCCACCGTATCATGCCATGACCTATAATATGTGCAGACCCAACATGCCACATTCCAACGTATCATGTTATGATATGTGCAGACCCAACATGCCACATCCCAACGAATCATGCCATGATATGTGCATACCCAACAATCTACATCGCAACGTATCATGTTATGATATGTGCAGACCCAACATGTCCCATTCCAACGTATCATGCCATGATATGTGCAGACCCAACATGCCACATCCCAACGTATCATGCCATGACCTATAATATGTGCAGACCCAACATGCCACATCCCACCGTATTATGCCATGAGCTATAATATGTGCAGACCCAACATGCCAAACCCCAACTATCATGCCATGATACGAGAAGAACCCACATGCCACATCCCACCGTATCATGCTATGACTTATAATACGTGCAGACCCCACATGCCACACCCCAACGTATCATGCCATGACCTATACTATGTGCAGACCTAACATGCCACATCCCACCGTATCATGCCATGATATAGGCAGACCCACCATGCCACATCCCAACGTATCATGCCATGATATGTGCAGAACCAACATGCCACACCCCAATGTATCATGCCATGACCTATAATATGTTCAGACCCAACATGCCACATCCCACCGTATCATGCCATGATATGTGCAGACCCAACATGCCACATCCCACCGTATCATGCCATGATATGTGCAGACCCAACATGTCACATCCCACCGTATCATGCCATGATATGTGCAGAACCAACATGCCACACCCCAATGTATCATGCTGTGACCTATAATATGTGCAGACCCAACATGCCACATCCCACCGTATCATGCCATGAGCTATAATATGTGCAGACCCAACATGCCACATCCCACCGTATCATGCCATGAAACGTGCAGACCCAACATGCCACATCCCAACGTATCATGCCATGACCTATAATATGTGCAGACCCAACATGCCACATCCCACCGTATCATGCCATGACCTATAATATGTGCAGTCCCAACATGCCACATCCCACCGTATCATGTCATGACCTATAATATGTGCAGACCCAACATGCCACATCCCACCGTATCATGCCATGACCTATAATATGTGCAGTCCCAACATGCCACATCCCACCGTATCATGTCATGACCTATAATATGTGCAGACCCAACATGCCACATCCCAGTGTATCATGCCATGGTATGTACAGACCCAACATGCCACACCCCAGCGTATCATGCCATGAAACGTGCAGACCCAACATGCCACACCCCAACGTATCATGCCATGACCTATAATATGTGCATTCCCAACATGCCACATCCCACCGTATCATGCCATGACCTATAATATGTGCAGACCCAACATGCCACACCCCAGTGTATCATGCCATGATCTATAATATGTGCAGACCCAACATGCCACACCCCAGTGTATCATGCCATGATCTATAATATGTGCAGACCCAACATGCCACATCCCAGTGTATCATGCCATGACCTATAACATGTACAGATCCAACATGCCACATCCCAACGTATCATGCCATGACCTATAATATGTGCAGACCCAACATGCCACATCACAACGTATCATGCCATGATATTTTCAGACCCAACATGCCACATCCCAACGTATCATGACGTGACCTATAATATGCGCAGACCCAACATGCCACATCCCAACGTATCATGCCATGACCTATAATATATGCAGACCCAACATGCCACATCCCAGTGTATCATGCCATGATACGTGCAGACCCAGCATGCCACATCCCAACGTATCATGCCATGATATGTGCAGACCCAACATGCCACATCCCACCGTATCATGCCATGATATGTGCAGACCCAACATGCCACATCCCACCGTATCAAGCCATGATATGTGCAGACCGAACATGCCACATCCCACCGTATCATGCCATGAGCTATAATATGTGCAGACCCAACATGCCAAACCCCAACTATCATGCCATGATACGAGAAGAACCCACATGCCACATCCCACCGTATCATGCTATGACTTATAATACGTGCAGACCCCACATGCCACACCCCAACGTATCATGCCATGACCTATACTATGTGCAGACCTAACATGCCACATCCCACCGTATCAAGCCATGATATGTGCAGACCTAACATGCCACATCCCACCGTATCATGCCATGATATAGGCAGACCCACCATGCCACATCCCAACGTATCATGCCATGATATGTGCAGAACCAACATGCCACACCCCAATGTATCATGCCATGACCTATAATATGTTCAGACCCAACATGCCACATCCCACCGTATCATGCCATGATATGTGCAGACCCAACATGCCACATCCCACCGTATCATGCCATGATATGTGCAGACCCAACATGTCTCATCCTACCGTATCATGCCATGATATGTGCAGAACCAACATGCCACACCCCAATGTATCATGCTGTGACCTATAATATGTGCAGACCCAACATGCCACATCCCACCGTATCATGCCATGAGCTATAATATGTGCAGACCCAACATGCCACATCCCACCGTATCATGCCATGAAACGTGCAGACCCAACATGCCACATCCCAACGTATCATGCCATGACCTATAATATGTGCAGACCCAACATGCCACATCCCACCGTATCATGCCATGACCTATAATATGTGCAGTCCCAACATGCCACATCCCACCGTATCATGTCATGACCTATAATATGTGCAGACCCAACATGCCACATCCCACCGTATCATGCCATGACCTATAATATGTGCAGTCCCAACATGCCACATCCCACCGTATCATGTCATGACCTATAATATGTGCAGACCCAACATGCCACATCCCAGTGTATCATGCCATGGTATGTACAGACCCAACATGCCACACCCCAACGTATCATGCCATGAAACATGCAGACCCAACATGCCACACCCCAACGTATCATGCCATGATATGTGCAGACCCAACATGCCACATCCCACCGTATCATTCCATGACCTATAAT
The DNA here is from genome assembly GCA_963921405.1 of Cepaea hortensis. Classification (NCBI taxonomy): domain Eukaryota; kingdom Metazoa; phylum Mollusca; class Gastropoda; order Stylommatophora; family Helicidae; genus Cepaea; species Cepaea hortensis. The sequence goes on from OY992882.1 coordinate 37,916,704, forward strand.
ATGTGCATTCCCAACATGCCACATCCCACCGTATCATGCCATGACCTATAATATGTGCAGACCCAACATGCCACACCCCAGTGTATCATGCCATGCTCTATAATATGTACAGACCCAACATGCCACATCCCAACGTATCATGCCATGACCTATAATATGTGCAGACCCAACATGCCACATCACAACGTATCATGCCATGATATTTTCAGACCCAACATGCCACACCCCAACGTATCATGCCGTGACCTATAATATGCGCAGACCCAACATGCCACATCCCAACGTATCATGCCATGACCTATAATATATGCAGACCCAACATGCCACATCCCAGTGTATCATGCCATGATACGTGCAGACCCAGCATGCCACATCCCAACGTATCATGCCATGATATGTGCAGACCCAACATGCCACATCCCACCGTATCATGCCATGATTTGTGCAGACCCAACATGCCACATCCCACCGTATCAAGCCATGATATGTGCAGACCGAACATGCCACATCCCACCGTATCATGCCATGACCTATAATATGTGCAGACCTAACATGCCACATCCCAGTGTATCATGCCATGATACGTGCAGACCCAACATGCCACATCCCAACGTATCAAGCCATGACGTATACTATGTTCAGACCCAACATGCCACATCCCAACGTATCATGCCATGATATGTGCAGACCCAACATGCCACATCCCACCGTATCAGGCCATGATATGTGCAGACCCAACATGCCACATCCCACCGTATCATGCCATGATATGTGCAGACCCAACATGCCACATCCCAACGTATCATGCTATGACCTATAATATGTGCAGACCCACATACCACATCCCAACGTATCATGCCATGACCTATAATATGTGCAGACCCACATACCACATCCCAACGTATCATGCTATGACCTATAATATGTGCAGACCCACATACCACATCCCAACGTATCATGCCATGACCTATAATATGTGCAGACCCACATACCACATCCCAACGTATCATGCCATGACCTATAATATGTGCAAACCCAACATGCCACACCCCAACGTATCATGCCATGATATGTGCAGACCCAACACGCCACATCCCACCGTATCATGCCATGACCTATAATATGTGCAGACCCAACATGCCACATCCCAACGTATCATGCCATGATATGTGCAGACCCAACACGCCACATCCCACCGTATCATGCCATGACCTATAATATGTGCAGACCCAACATGCCACATCCCAGTGTATCATGCCATGACCTATAATATGTGCAGACCAACATGCCACCTCCCACCGTATCATGCCATGACCTATAATATGTGCAGACCCAACATGCCACATCCCAACGTATCATGCCATGATATGTGCAGACCCAACACGCCACATCCCACCGTATCATGCCATGACCTATAATATGTGCAGACCCAACATGCCACATCCCAGTGTATCATGCCATGACCTATAATACGTGCAGACCCAACATGCGACACCCCAATAGCAGTATCTGTCATGTTACTGAGCTTATCTCGTGGATTATGGGTGTATGATTTTCGTGGTTATCTATCTGTGACATCGGGCAGTGGGTGTCGGTGTGAATGATAACCAACCACAACCCATGTTTCACTTGCATCACAATGTTCTGATGTATCTGTGAGAGCGTCTTGAAGCTGCTGTTGGAACTAAAAACACTCATAGGACAGCATGGCCGAATGGATAAGAACGCGTGTTCTTAAACACCCGGTGTACTGATGCCGTTGTAAGTTATTCAACCCATACACTGGACAGTTGAACTAAAAATGTTGACCTATCGTCCTTGACTTGGGGACGTAAATTACACGTACCTCTGAAGTCAGAGTGAGTTCGCCTGATGGCGAGGGACATTGTTAATAGGGAAAGCTAATGCATACGTAAAATCCCGCAATACTAGAAGTAGTTTGTATGGACTAAGCTTGAGTTTAAAGCGAGTGAGCGAAAAAAAAAAAAACCATGGGGATCTTTGGTGTTGATAATATTAATCCTGGGGATATATTTGTGTTTAGCTGTGTCGATGCCCTTTGGTCTAATGTGAACAGCGACAGTGGATCCCGTGTGATGCCCTGTTTGAGTTGCCAATTACCGTTCCCACCTCTATAAACACTACAGTAACAATATTCACATCCAGCCATTTGCACATCAATAGCTCTTTTACCATCTTGGGTCATTGATTACCAACAACGGTGACACAATGAAAGAAACTAAACGGCGACTATCAATTGCTCTTCTGAGACTAAAACAACTGAATAAATTATGGAGTGGGACAGATAGAACTACAAAAATTAGATTTTTAAGAGCTTGCATCTTTCCCATTGCAACATACGCTGAACAGCGCATAAATTCCTTTGAATATAAATGTTATAGACGAGTTCTAAGAATATCTTGGATAAAGAAGAGAGCAAATGTATCCATACTTCAAGAGCTGAATATTGAAGAAGGTTGGCTATTAAAGACGATAAAACAAAGAAAATTGAAATATTTTGGTCACTTGAAACGCCACGAAAGTTTGGAGACAACAATAATGGAGGTGTATATGCCTGGGAAGAGAGGAAGAGGAAGGCCAAAGAGAAGATGGATGCAGGATGTGGCGGATGATTTGCAGATGGGTGTATCGGACGCTGGACATCTTGCTTATGATCGAGAGGTTTTCCGGAAGGTTGCAAAGGACATGCTACTGAATGAATGAATGAATGAATGAATGAATGAATGAATGAATGAATGAATGAATGAATGAATGAATGAATGAATGAATGAATGAATGAATGAATGAATGAATGAATGGGCTCTTCTACCGTGAAAGTATAATGAGAAATGTAGAAGATATGAGAGGAATCGTCACTGAGGGACATACTAATATTAGATATGCAGATCATACAGTGTTGATTGCAGACGACTATCAGGATCTGCAACATTTAGTAGATACGATTATTATACACAGTGAACAACTACGGTTAGAATTAAAATTGTGCAATATTGTCTTGATAGCAAGTCCATTACGTGGAAAGTCCGAATCGAAAGTTCACTGTGTGAGCTTCATGAAAGGTGGAAAAAGTGTCATAGTGGCACGAAATAGAATATTGCTTGGATAGCAAATCCATTACGTGGAAAGTTCCAATCGAAAGCTCACTGTGTGGATGTCATCTGCAGGCTGCATTCTTCTGGTTTCTAGAAGAACAGCCTGTGGTGAACGGAAGGCCCAATATACGGAAGTGAGGCTAAGCAGCCATGTGCAGGACGTGACGATTCCTTGGGTGAGCCCAGTAGCAGAGCGCTGTGTCGGCTCTACAATTATGGAAGCCTCGTTGGATGGCGGGGAATGCCCATGGTCTGCCCCTACCTTTCCTTGAGGGTTGACCGTTATGTCTTTGGCTGTTCTAAATGGGCCAGCTGGGATGGGGGATAACACCACAACAGTGAGAGTCAAACGTCCTAAGAAACCCCCGGGAAGGTTAACCTGGTCAACAAATGCCCGCAGAAGTCGGATGCGTCGGCCTGACGGTGCAATAACGCAGCTCTGATGTAAACAGGCACAACGCAAACATGTCCGAAAACTCCGGATGAACGCAGAAGAAGAAGAAGAAGAAGAAGAAGAAGAAGAAGAAGAAGAAGAAGAAGAAGAAGAAGAAGAAGAAGAAGAAGAAGAAGAAGAAGAAGAAGAAGAAGAAGAAATTGTGCACAGATCCTATACTTTTGTATGGATGTGAAACGTGGACAATGAGCATAAAAAATGAGCAGCTGAAAAACATCTAATGGGAATGGAAACGTGATTTCTGAGGAAAATGCAAAGAATATCATGGGTAGATAGAAAAAAAAAAAACCAACGAGCTAGTCCTACAAGAAACAAATGAAACCCGTAAACCGATTATAGAAATTAGACGTAGACAATCAAGATTGGGGGGGGGGGGGGGGGAGAGGGGCGTTATGAGAAAACTAAATAAATTGGAGAATTTTGTGACAACTGACAAGAGGGAGGGGAAAAGAACAAGAGGAAGGCAGAGAAGTAAATATCTGGATGGCTTGAGCACACGACGTAATCGAGAGAAGAACACAGAGTTGATCCACGACGCTGGTGATCGTGTGAGGTGGCGAAACATGATTGCCAACGCTTATCGGCGTGGCACATGATGATGATCTGTTTTTCTTCTTCTGTAAGTCTGTTGTTGTTTTTTACGCCTACTTCTATTGTTGAATGTTTATTCCAACTCTGTACGTATTGTTGGATGCTTGTTTCAAGCCTATATTGTATTGTTGGATGCTTGTTTCAAGCCTATATTGTATTGTTGGATGCTTGTTTCAACCCTATATTGTATTGTTGGATGCTTGTTTCAACCCTATATTGTATTGTTGGATGCATGTTTCAACCCTATATTGTATTGTTGGATGTTTGTTCCAACCCTGTATTGTATTGTTGGATGCTTGTTTTAACCCTATATTGTATTGTTGGATGCTTGTTTCAACCCTATATTATATTGTTGGATGCTTGTTTCAACCCTATATTGTATTGTTGGATGATTGTTCCAACCCTGTATTGTATTGTTGGATTCTTGTTTCAACCCTATATTGTATTGTTGGCTGCTTGTTTCAACCCTATATTGTATTGTTGGATGCTTGTTTCAACCCTGTATTTTATTGTTTTACAAAGTACAATCTTGGAGGCTGTCTCCATGTTTAGAAAAGAAAACTGAAATTGCAAATACAATAATAAAAAGCAATAATTCACAGAATGAAGTTTCACGTGATGAAAATATTGTTGCAGAAAGCATGAATGATAACAATCATATAGCTAGGAGGATGACAAACAGCACGATCAATCAGTCAAGATAGATGCAGACAGACACAGACAGACAGGAACAGAGAGACATTGAAACAGAGTGACACATACATCTTGACAGACAGATAAACAGACAGGTAGGCAAGGAGTTATATAATGATTAGGCGAGCAGGTAGATACTGAGAGCAAGCAATCAGAGACAGGCAGCAAGCACGTCGACAGACAGGCAGACAGCTATATAGATGATTAGGCAAATAGACACACAGACAAGCAGAGAGAACGAGACAGAGAGATGGGTGGATGGCTGGCTGGATGGATGGATAGATGGATGGAATGACTGATGGGTGGACAGACAGACAGACAGACAGACAGACAGACAGACAGACAGACAGAGACAGGGAGATGGATGGATGGATGGATGGATGGAATGACTGATGGGTGGACAGAAAGACAGACAGACAGACAGACAGAACGAGACAGAGAGATGGATGGATGGATGGAAGGATGGGTGGATGGATGGATGGATGGATGGATGGATGGAATGACTGATGGGTGGACAGACAGACAGACAGACAGACAGACAGACAGACAGACAGACAGACAGACAGACAGAGACAGGGAGATGGATGGATGGATGGATGGATGGAATGACTGATGGGTGGACAGAAAGACAGACAGACAGACAGACAGAACGAGACAGAGAGATGGATGGATGGATGGAAGGATGGGTGGATGGATGGATGGATGGATGGATGGATGGAATGACTGATGGGTGGACAGACAGACAGACAGACAGACAGACAGACAGACAGACAGACAGACAGACAGACAGAGACAGGCAGAGAGAACGAGACAGAGAGATGGATGGATGGATGGATGGATGGATGGATGGAATGACTGATGGGTGGACAGACAGACAGACAGACAGACAGACAGACAGACAGACAGACAGACAGACAGCCAGCCAGCCAGCCAGCCAGCCAGCCAGCCAGCCAGCCAGACAGACAGACAGACAGACAGACAGACAGACAGACAGACAGACAGACAGACAGACAGACAGACAGACAGACAGACAGACAGACAGAACAAAGGGACATTTCACTGATAACAATATCAACTTACAGAAAGTTTCCGTAGACACAGTAGGTTAAGAAGACGATGGCTATCATAACCTTGGTGTGATGCCGAATGCCCATGGCTACTGGCGTATTCGTACATCTCCCCTGGGTCGCAGGGCCCGCTGGACCTTATGGGTCATCACATTTCTTCAGTGGCCCGCCTGTGTTTACCATGGGCATGCGATGGTCTGTGCAATCTTGTTGTTCTTTTGTTGAGCGTTTTCAATTAATCCGTAGTTTTGAAGGTGTTTGTCACTGCACGTTTTGACACTTGATTACAACAACACAACAGTCCTCTGTAGGCTTAATACGTGATATAAACAACAACTTTTTAAGAATTGTCCTTCTAGAAATAACGTTTGCTAAAAATTAATGTAGAGAGATTTTCTTAAACTGAAAATTCACCTTGTCTGCTTGATATCTGTTACAGTAGTTGCATTTGAAAGATGAATCAATTGCAAAAGTAAGAACCACAATTTAATTCCTTCACATTTTATTTCTTTTATTGAAAGGTAACTATGTAAGTGGTAACTATACACATCAACTAATTTGTCTAAGATAGCTGCATAACATTTACAGGACGTCGCAATCATCCCCATCATTTTTGGCTGTTTGTGAATTTTTTGGCAAGTTTTCGTTCAATGGTTTGCCATTGCTTTCTGAAGGACCGGAATCCATACCATAGTATGAAATCCAACGCAAGGATGTCTGCTGCCGAATCTCCCACAGCTGTGTTTCGAAGGCTGTATGCAGGGATGCAAATTGTGCCCGTAACGCTTTCGCAACAGTCGGCCAGACTACTTAAAGTAAAATTGCCTCAATCAATCATGTGCCATGCCGGAAAGCTTGGGCGGTCATGACTCACCATTTCACTCGATCACCAGCGTCGTGGATCAGCTCAGTGTTCCTGCCTCGTCCATGCCATGTGGCCAAGCCATCCAGGTATTTTCCTCTCGGTCTTCCTCTTGGTCTGTTCCCTTCGATCTTGCCAGTTGTCACTACGTTCTCCAATCCATTTCTTCCCATAACATGTCCAAACAATTTTGACTGTCTACGTCTAATTTCTCTAATCAATTTACGATTTTCATTTGTCTCCTGTAGTACTTGGTCATTGGTTTTTCTGTCTGTCCATGGTATTCTTTGCATTTTCCTCAGAAACCACATTTCTGCAGCCATCAGATGTTTTTCAGCTTGACTGCTCATTGTCCAAGTTTCACATCCATACAAAAGAACAGGCTCTACGTATCCCATCAACACTCTTTTTCTCGTTTCAATTGATTGGTTTATTGGTCAGAATGTTTTTCATCTTGCTAAAGGCTACTTTCGCCATGGCGATTCTTGTTCTAATTTCTTCAAGGCATCTCCCATCAGATGTTATGACTGTTCCGAGATAATGGTACCGATTCACTTGTTGAAGAATATTCCCATTTACTTGTATATTACATTGTGGTACTTCGTTCTTCCTAGTGACGACCATAACCTGTGTCTTCTTAAAAATTTATTCCAACCCCAGCTGCCTAGAAAATTTGCCTAGAAAATTACAAATAACCAATTAACACCAGAGTTGATTGCGGCGTCATGTAGAAAAGGATGTACAACTATCTTTATTTTATGTCACTGTGGTGCAAAGTGTAAAGACCGTTGGTATTATTTATTTTGCTACTTCATCATCATCGGTTACATCACTACTGCTTCTATTCGCAGTAGTGGTTGCATGTTTGTCTTAATTAACATGGCTGTAGACGAGGACTGAACGTGTGAATTAAGCGCCAACTAATATACAACACTTTTAGAGAAGGAAAATGGCGAGGACGATCTGGTCGCCTCTGCTAATTATGTTGTACCCGGGTTTGTACTGGTAAAAATCCAACACTTTATGGTCATATTGCAATAACTATCGTGTGATTGCTGACAGCCACACTGCTTTTAAATTTAGCGTTATTTTCTAGGGGATCTAGATTAGGAGCGGCTGGCCGAGTGGCTAGAATGCCGAACTCTCCTTCGGGAGGCCCGGATTCAAATCCTCGCGATGACTGCACTAGCCAGGCGGCCTTAATTGCTCAAGCTCAAGACCCCCCCCCCCCCCGCCATACACTTCAAGGTATTATATTGGCTGTAAATGACAGACATGACTGATCTACATTAATCAGTGTCATTATCAACATGTGCCTTGCCAGCTGACGCAGGAGTTCATGTCTCCCCGCAGATTTTCCTGGTGTTCTGGTTCAACTTTGTTGTTTATATTCCTCCATAACACGGTCTCAGTCCATCCAGTATACTTTCTCTTGGTCTGCCTCTGCCTCTTTTCCCATTGATATTTCCAGTCGTCAAGATGTTCTAAAAGGTCTTTCTTCTCTTGCATAACCAACGAAAACTGTTTATCTCTTTCTCATTGTTATATATAATGTTCTAATTTCATTAGCCTCTTCCAGACAATCGTTGCTTGTTACTCTGGTAGTTCAAGGCATTCGTGTGAGTTATATAAAACCATGCAGATATAAAAGTGGTTCATCTAAACGCCCATGTAGAAGTTTAGCTTCCACAGAAATCTACGGAACAGATAATTATTCTAGCTATTATGATTCGTTTATGGAGCTGTTATATTGAGGTTCGAGTCCCTTAAAGTGACATGTTAATAAAGAAAAAGTAGAGTACCCTTTCACACGCCTCTATGTGTATTGGGTATGTTTAATAGATCTTCTTATTCTTTCGTTTGCTTGAAATGTGTCTATAACTGCAGTGTTTCCTCTTGTGTGAATTCTACATGTCTTTTTAGTTCACTCAACGGTCCATAGAGATTATCTTCCACTGTTATTTCTCTGGGTCAGAAGATTTTCCTAGAAATGTCGTATTTAGAGCAGTCTTTGAAGTAATCAACGTAATTCATAGCGTGATTACGTGAAATCCTGATGTTGTGATGCACCTCCTGGCTGATTCCCTCAGTCTTCAGCGCCTTTCATTTGTTGGAGTAGACTGTGGTCTTACTCTAATTTATATATGTGTGTATGTACACGCGTGTCTGCGCATATATGTACGTACATACATATATAGAGCAGTCTGGTTTTACGGCGCCAGAGTCTCATCGTCGCTTCCTCTCCTGTTAGTTGAAACAGTTCCTCAATGTGGAGGCCAGGAGTTGGATTTTTGCTGACAGAGGTTATGAATGTACAAACGATGGAGGTAGTTTGCAAGTTTGACCGCTCACAATAACTCTGCTCCCCCAGCTGATATAACAACAATGCGGAGCCTACTTTATAGATATATGTCAACATTCGATGAATTATACGATCAATATCACGCCTTCTGGCTTTACATCCCAGAATATTTCCCAATACGCTTTTAAGGCTAAACCGACCTGGTTGCTCGGGTAACTTTAAACAAAAATCCCCCTCGATGGGGATTCGTACACGTGACCCCTGGTTCGGCAGGTAAGTGGACTAGCAACAACGCTATGGCGTCTCTCAAGCGGCATGTGGTATTCTAAAAATATGAATCTCGTTTGCCCTAAGCGCCAGACACTGTGGCTGCTGTGTCCTAGGTTCGACTTAATGCAGTGGTTATCACGCTTTATTAAAACACTGCCCTTCAACACCTAGGCTATGCCCTAGTTCCTACTTTTTTTGTTTTCATATCCTATTTACAGCACATCGCTGTCAACACCAGTAGTTTGCCATTGGTTTCTCAACGACCGGCTCCCACACCAACACATTAAAACCCAGCACGACACGATCAGCTGCAAAATCGGTCGCAGTTGTGTTTCGAACGCAGGTAAGCGGAATTACGAACCGCGCCCGTAACGTCTTTGCCACGGAGACGGCTAGTTCCTACTAACATACACATATCAATACTCGCCTCTGTCTTGGCTTTGTTTCTGTCGCATGATTCAAAACAACCGTTGGGTCTTTTTACCGCTCACATAGAAAAAAAGGGGGAGGGGGATGGTGTGGTAGTGGCTGTTGGGGAGAGTCTCTGAATTGCATCATTTCATCGTCTTTCTTTCAGCATTGGGGGAAGGGTGAAGGAGGTGGCCCTCCGTGGCGAAATGCTCAAGCCGCGTGCCTCTGGCTGTAAAGGTTGTGGGTTCGTTTTCGGCCTCCGTCATTCGTTTCACTTGAGCAGTTTTTTTATTTGAGATCTCCAGGGGTCGTCATGGAGCTACGGAGTTCGTGCCCTGTGCGACGCTTTCTACAGGCCGCGCTGAATAAGCCATGTAAGTTAAAACCTGGCGCAATGAAGCCGTGTCTTTAAACTCACGTTAAACTCATTGATAATTTAAACGCGAAGCTGAACTCGTCAGCTTTCACATAGTAAAAATTAACTCGGCAAGAGCTATTTTAAGGGTTCTTTTATTTTTCTTGTTCCTTTCTGTAACACGTAGTGGCAAAAATAAATAATAACATATTCATGGGCATAAAAGGTTATATTAGAAAACATCTGACTCATTTGGTGATTTCTACAACGGATGTGAGTAAACATCTAAGGACCCTTTCAAACACCTTGATACCATAAAGATATATGATGTGCTCCCAATATTTTTATAGATAAATCACCATTCGATTGGGGATGTTGTGAGTATCACACCGGTGGCTTTTACTTCCCATAACGTTTTTGGTACAAATTTAGACTGGATAGATACGGGAGCCCAGGTTAAGGGCTATATACAAATATTTCCGCTTTGAGGTGCATTAAAACACATGAACACCGGGCCAACAATCAGGCGTGCTAGCCACAGGGTAACACTGGCTGTCTGGTATAGAGTAACAATTTACAAATTGTGCTTCCAGTAGTTCGAAGAATTCGATATTTCTTTTTTAAATGCTCACGGTCGTAAAAGAAGATATTATGGGCTTGTACAGAAAACGGACAGACGGAGGTACAGTGGTTAGCGCGCTGGCCTATCAAGACACGGGTTCGGGTTCAATACTCGGCAGTGAAAGGATTTTTTTTTTTCTTTTTCTGTCTAGACCGTGGCGTCTACTCAGTGTCATAAAAACGAATACCACACAATGTTCATAATTTACTAGAAAATTATCTGGAAATTTAAAAAAAAATTAAAGGCGACGAGGAAGGAAACTTGCGCCCCTCCTCCCTCCCCCCCCCCCCCAATCTCAGATGTCGTGGCCTTAAATATGTAAAGATCTACTACTTCACACCCCATAGGACAGTGTCTACAACGGATTACCTTATTTAGGAAGGTAATTAGCACAGAAGCAGTGATGAAATGTATGGACTAGATCTGTAGTGTGTCTTTCAGATGACGTAAACCCGTACGTTTTCTTTCGCCCTACTGTTTTTGGCTTGAAGTGTCGCAGAAAGGGGATAGATGTGCATTTCTGTTTATCGGGTCTTGTTGTTTGTGCTAATGTCAGATTTATTCAGTGCTCTTCAACTCCATCTAGCCATCTCTTCCTTGGTTGTCCTCTTGCCTTGTGTCCCGATGTTCGCATGAAGAATGTTCTACACGCTCGTTGATCTTGTGCCATTCTAGCTAAATGACCAAACCGTGCGTTTTGATTCGATTTCATAATTACCCCTACCCCATTCAACCTCAAGGAGAAGTTATAGTTAGGGTCCATCACCGGCTCAATATTTCTTTTTTTATAATGCATGTCGATATGTGGATGTTTTAGGATAGCTGCTATTTGATAGTTGATGATATATTCTCGTTTCAATTGTTCTATCTAGTCCCCCATTCTCTGGGAATACACTGTACAGATACTTGAACTCGTTAACTTATTTTAATGATTTTCCATTTAAATTTACGTTACACAGTATTGCACTGGTGTTCGATGATTTGTCATAAATTATGTATTATCGATGTTAATCTTCATATACAAATTATGACATCAGTTGTGAAGACAACTATGGTACTGGAGATCAGCATTTTTCTTATATAGGCAACATCTAGTCGTCTGGACATGTCATAATGTCAACCTATCCAGAGTAATCACCCCTACCTCTTCTCCCCTCTAACTTTCCCCTTCTCATGAAATGTCCAGTGGATGAGGACTAATGCAGTTAACCAGTTCTCTTTGTGAATTAAGTGCTTTCAAGATGCCTTCATTATTTTTTTGTATCCGTCAACTGTGTTATCATTCTTCTATGAAATCACATCTCCGCATCTTCTGCATGATTACTCCCTTGTATGTTAATTACCCATAATTCGCTTCCGTACAGCATGATTGACTCAATATAGCCATTAAGAACTCTTTTCCTCACAATAACTGATAAATCACAAAGAGTATACTTCATCTTGTGAAAAGCTACTTTTGCTTTGGGCTATTCTAATCTCTCATTTAGTAATGCTATGTGAAAAGTACTACATTTGGACCGACCAAATTGTCTAGCAGTCCGGGATTTTCTGAATCTTACCATGCAATGAATATTGCTTAACATGTCCTTAAACATCGTAAAGTTATAACAGCAAAATATGAACTCTACGCAACATAATTGCGAATAGATGTGCTTATGACATAATAATATGTTCTAATTTATATGCAGTTTATTTTTTATGAATAACTAAAGCTATACATCATTAAAGATATTGTCATTTATATGCATCTTATCTGCCACTAGCTCATGCAATAATATTGCAGTATAATAAGATTTATACGTACCCGGTGTACGAACGTTTCAGGTTACACCGTTTTGTATATTTCGATTTACACACAGATTATTTACGAGTAGCCACGATTACAATATTATAATTTACGGCGATTTATACGTAACCTGCGTTTGAATAGCTCAGACCAAAATATTGCGAATGCGTATGATTTATACGTATACCGTGCGTGGATAGCTCTAGATATAAAGCTACGGTATTTTTTACGCAAATTATGAACAAGTAGTTAAAGTTATAATGTTGTAATTTATGACTATTTGTACGCTACATGTCTTCGGACAGACTCCATCGTTAGAATGTGTCATTTACCTACACGGTTTAACCGAAAGCAGATCTGAATCGTTAAGGAACATCAGGCCATAAGTTAGGCCCCGGGGCCAGGGGTGAAGCGGTTAAGATGCTCAGTGAGATCACGTCGAGCGTCAGTGGGTGTTTTTGCTGAAGATGTCCACGCATGACCGCCCATCCATTTGGACGATTAAGCCAGAAAGATGAAAATGATTACGGGGGAATGTTAAGTTATGATACTATCTGTCAACGTATGTCTTTTTCCCCATGGTGTATGTATGTCTTCTTATTTGTCCCGTAATTAAACATACGGGCTGTGAATGACTGAAAATAACATCACTGACTGTGCTACTAAAAGAACATTCTGTCGTTGTAACTTGCGAGCGTTTACGGCCTCCTGTGTTGCGTTGTAGGATCCAGAACGTTCTTTTGAAACCAAAGATTTTGCTTGATTTGGTTTGGTTTTTACAGGATCATTTTCACTGCACAGTTGGATACCGCCATTAGTGCTGTAGTTGCCTTCATGACTTCACACACGGCGGGTATGAATAAAATACGCGGATTTCGTGTCACTGATGAGGACACAAGTGTGTGTATTTTATAACCACGAGTAGCACTGGTGATAATTGGAATGTGTTTATCGAAATCAAAAGTAGCAACGACGATGATCTCAGTATGTGTATATGAGGACAACAGGTAACAATGACGATGATGACAAAGATTTGTCTATGAAAACACCGCGCAGCATTGGAGATGATCCCTGAATGTGTATATCAGAACAAGACGTAGTGCTTGTGATGATACCAGAATGTGTATATGAGAACAAGACGTAGAACTGGTGATGATACCAGAATGTGTATATGAGAACAAGACGTGGCACTGGTGATGGTCCCAGTAAGTGTATATGAGAACATGATGTAGCAATGGCGATTATCCCTATATGTATATGTAAGAACATGTAGCAATGGCGATGTTCTCAGTACGTTAATATTGATTGATTGATTGATTTAGGAATCGACATCACATCATTCGGGGCATTCCCATAAGTGCTCCGTCCCCATCCTCAGCAGCCAACGAAGAGTTCCAGCACTAATAGTACCAGTAGCAATCCCTTTGAGCGTTGAGCGTCGGCCAGATCCCTTCGTCACTCCTCGTTGTCTCATTCTTGCCAGACCATGGTAATCCATTTGCTCCTCCGAGGTGTGCACGTGCTCCCACAAGGCCGCAACCACGTCTGCCTTGTCATGTATCAATACTCCACCAAGTTCTGCAGAGCCAGCCAATCTGTCCGGCTGTTCATTTCCCAGCACACAGGCATGCCCCGGAGAAAAGATAGTACGTGAATATGAGAACACACAGCACTGGTGATGTTCCGAGTATGTGTATATGAGAACAAGATGTAGTATTTTTTTCCCCCGCCTTTCCATCCTGTTTCAGGATATTGTGGTCAACACCAGCATCTTTCAGCTGTATGTTGATTCCTAGGCTAGATTACGCTCATCAGCACGCCACGACTTTCTGAGCGACCGGTTCCATACTCTCATGCGCTCACGTCAACCACGAGAGTATTCGGGGTTAACGGAGAAAGCTGCTAACCACTGGGCCAGGGAAACCGGCTAAGATGTAGTTTAGTTTAGTCGATGGATCAACATCACGGCACACGGGTAAGTGCTCATAAATGTACCACCAACGGAGCACACCATAAGTGCTCCGTTCTTCTCCTAACTCAAACCTGAGTTTGGAGAAACTCACCTCAGTGCACGAACTCCGTAGCACCGGCGAGGATCCTGAAATACGTTGGGTAGATTTTTAACTCGAAATTTTGCCCGGGCAGCGCCGTTAGGTTACACTTTTTCGATTTCCAACTGCCAAGGGATTTTTTACGTGCGCAATAATACACACGGGCGTCCGATCTCACTACCCAGAGACCAGGGGAAATTTTATTACTAGAAGTCCACGCGAAAAAATCCCGGCCCTCACCGGGGCTTTAATCCGGGACCTCCAGCTCTCGAGGCGGACACCGTACCTCGAGACCACGCAGTCCCCCTGTAGTTCTGTTCTGTTCTGTTCTGTAGATGGAGTGACAAGAACTTTCTGTACATGGAGTGACAAGAACCTTCTATAGATGGAATGACAAAAACTTCTATAGATGGAGTGACAAGAACCTTCTATAGATGGAGTGACAAGAAACTTATATAGATGGAGTGACAAGAACCTTCTATAGATGGAGTGACAAGAAACTTATATAGAGAAGATGTAGTACTGGTGGTGATCGCTGTTTGCGCATATGAGAACGTCACGTAGCCCTGGCGAGAACTGGAATGTGTGTTTATTGGAACCACACATAGCAATGGCGATGACCCTAGTATGTGTATATGAGAATAACACGTAGCACTGGCGATAATTCCAGTATGTGTATGTGGCAAGAACTTCATTGTATGTATTATAACCGCATGTAGTATTGGCGGGGACACAGTGTGTGCATATCTAAACTACGTGTAACACCGGCCAGGATACGATTGTATGTATTATAACCACACGTAGTATTGGTGGGGACACAGTGTGTGCATATCGAAACTACGTGTAACACCGGCCAGGAGACGATTGTATGTATTATAACCACACGTAGTATTGGTGGGGACACAGTGTGTGCATATCTAAACTACGTGTAACACCGGCCAGGATACGATTGTGTGTATTATAACCACATGTAGTATTGGCGGGGACACAGTGTGTGCATATCTAAACTACGTGTAACACCGGCCAGGATACGATTGTGTGTATTATAACCACATGTAGTATTGGTGGGGACACAGTGTGTGCATATCTAAACTACGTGTAACACCGGCCAGGATACGATTGTGTGTATTATAACCACATGTAGTATTGGTGGGGACACAGTGTGTGCATATCTAAACTACGCGTAGCATCGGCCAGGATACGACTGTGTGTATTATAACCACACGTAGTATTGGTGGGGACACAGTGTGTGCATATCTAAACTACGTGTAGCACCAGCCAGGATACGACTGTGTGTATTATAACCACACGTAGTATTGGTGGGGACACAGTGTGTGCATATCTAAACTACGCGTAGCATCGGCCAGGATACGATTGTGTGTATTGTAATCACACGTAGTATTGGTGGGGACACAGTGTGTGCATATCTAAACTACGCGTAACATCGGCCAGGATACGACTGTGTGTATTGTAATCACACGTAGAACAGGCTAGGACCCCGTGCGTGTATATCGGATTCATACGTAACAGAGGCGAGGACTTAAATGTGTTTATATCAGAACCACATGTAGCGCTGGCGAGAATATACATGTGTTTATATCAGAACCACATTTAGCGCTGGCGAGAATATAAATGTGTTTATATCAGAACCACATGTAGCGCTGGCGAGAATACGAATACGTGTGTATCAGAACCAGGGGCCAGCGTGTCCGAGACGTTTAACGAGCACGCGCTTAAACTTCAGCATATGCACCTGACCGCGAGGTAGTGTGTTCGCTCGACAGACTAGCCATTTAGACTTCAGCGTTAACTTCTCGACCACAAGGCCCTGGCTAACTCGTGGATCTGTCCAGAATATCAACCTGGGGTCGATCGCAACGTCCTGCATGGGACTTTCATTCATTCATTCATTCATTCATTCTTTCATTGGCACCTTGCCCTCATGACAGACATAATAACTACAACCTATGGCGGAAGCGAATGTGACTGATCAGACCAATTCGCGCTGTAAATGTTCGTCCACAGTGGATGCAAGTGATCACACGGTCATTTTCACCATCACGCACCATCTTACGTCTCATGTGTGTGACCTATCTGCAAACATTGGTAATATCAAAACCACACGTAGCGCATGGGAGGATCCCACTGTGTGTATTTTATATCCACACGCCGCGCTGGCGAGGATCCTAATACTTGCATATCAGAACCACATGTGCTATACATATTTTGTAGGTTAAAACTTAAGTTGCATATCTTTTTGCAGGTCTTCTTAGATGTGGGCATGGTATCCACTACCCTAAAACCATATGGAGTATATCATTTCCGAGTTGCTACTTGCGTAAAGAATCCGCGGTTTGATTCGCACCAGGACGTCTGGAGTTCAAGGAGTATTTCGCACCGCTAAGATACGACTTCCACCGACAACCTCACGGGAGCCGCGGTGACCTAGTGTCTAGACAGTAGCCTGCCGACCCGAGGGTCATGGGTTCCTCCCGCATTGGGATTCGGATTCGGATTGTTTAACTTGACCTGGACTCCCAGGTTGACCTAGATATGACTTGGGAAGTAAAGGCGGCCGGCGTAATATTGAACACATCACTAATCGAGTGATACAGAAATAGTGATATTGTGACAAAAACTTATGTAGATAGAGTGACAAGAACCTTCTATAGATGGAGTGACAAGAACATTCTATATATGGAGTGACAAGAAACGTCAATAGATGGAGTACCAAGAACCTTCTATAGATGGAGTGACAAGAATCTTCTATAGATGGAGTGACAAGAACATTCTATAGATGGAGTGACAAGAAACTACTATAGATGGAGTGCCAAGAACCTTCTATAGATGGAGTGACAAGAAACTACTATAGATGGAGTGACAAGAACATTCTATAAATGAAGTGACAAGAACCTTCTATAGATGGAATGACAAGAACCTTCTATATATGGAGTGACAAGAACCTTCTATAGATGGAGTGACAAGAAACGTCAATAGATGGAGTGACAAGAACCTTCTGTAGATGGAGTGACAAGAACATTCTATAGATGGAGTGACAAGAACATTCTATAGATGGAGTGACAAGAACATTCTATAGATGGAGTGACAAGAAAAGTCAATAGATGGAGTGAAAAGAAACATCAATAGATGGAGTGACAAGAAACATCAATAGATGGAGTGACAAGAAACGTCAATAGATGGAGTGACAAGAACCTTCTATAGATGGAGTGACAAGAACATTCTATAAATGGAGTGACAAGAACCTTCTATAGATGGAATGACAAGAACCTTCTATAGATGGAATGACAAGAACCTTCTATAGATGGAGTGCCAAGAACCTTCTATAGATGGAGTGACAAGAACCTTCTATAGATGGAGTGACAAGAACATTCTATAAATGGAGTGACAAGAACCTTCTATAGATGGAATGACAAGAACCTTCTATAGATGGAGTGACAAGAACCTTCTATAGATGGAGTGACAAGAAACGTCAATAGATGGAGTGACAAGAACCTTCTATAGATGGAGTGACAAGAACCTTCTATAGATGGAGTGACAAGAAACTACTATAGATAGAGTGACAAGAACCTTCTATAGATGGAGTGCCAAGAATCTTCTATAGATGGAGTGACAAGAACCTTCTATAAATGGAGTGACAAGAAACTACTATAGATGGAGTGACAAGAAGAAAATTCTATACATGGAGTGACAAGAACCTTCTATAGATGGATTGACAAGAACCTTCTATAGATGGAATGACAAGAACCTTCTATAGATGAAGTGACAAGAAACGTCAATAGATGGAGTGACAATAACCTTCTATAGATGGAGTGACAAGAACCTTCTATAGATGGAGTGACAAGAACCTTCTATAGATGGAGTGACAAGAACCTTCTATAGATGGAGTGACAATAAGATTCTATAGATGGAGTGACAAGAACCTTCTATAGATGGAGTGACAAGAACCTTCTATAGATGGAGTGACAAGAAACTACTATAGATGGATTAACAAGAACCTTCTATAGATGGAATGACAAGAACCTTTTATATATGGAGTGACAAGAAACGTCAATAGATGGAGTGACAAGAACCTTCTATAGATGGAGTGACAAGAACCTTCTATAGATGGAGTGACAAGAACCTTCTATAGATGGAGTTACAAGAAACTTCTGTAGATGGAGTGACAAGAAACTTCTATAGATGGAGTGACAAGAACCTTCTATAGATGGAGTGACAACAACCTTCGATAGATGGAGTGACAAGAACCTTCTGTAGATGAATGACAGAGAAACTTCTGTAGATGGTGTGACAAAAAACTTCTTCAGATGGAGTAACTTCTACAGATGGAGTAACAAGACACTACTGTAGACTGAGTGACAAGAACGTCCATGAATACAGTGACAATATATTGTCATAGATGAGGTGACAAGAAACTACTGTAGATTGAGTGACAAGAAACTTTCATAGATACTGTGTGAAGTAACTCCCATAGATATAGTAACACGAAACTCATAGACATAGTGACATGAAACTTCTATAGATACATTGACAAGAAACTTCCATAGACACATTGACAAGAAACTTCTATAGATACCTTGACAAGAAACTTCCATGGACACATTGACAAGAAACTCTCATAGACACAGTGACATGAAACTTCTATAGATGCAGTGACAAGAAACTTTCATGGACACAGTGACCAGAAACCTCTATAGATACAATGAAAAGAAACTATCATAGACACAGTGACAAGAAACTTATGTAGATATACAGATAATAATCGTTCATAGACATATTGACAAGAATCTTCCATAGAAACAGTGACAAGAAACTCTTACAGATACAGTGACAAGAAACTTACATAGATACACTGACAAGAAACTACCATAGATGCTGTGACATTAAACTCCTATACAAGCAGTGGTAATAAACAACATGGAATAGAAGCAAAAGCAGAACTAGAGTTTTATTTTCTAGTTTTAGAGAACACCCCAGAGACATTAATCAGGGAGCTGACAACCCTGTCCCCAACCATTTTAATCCCTCAAACCATAATGGAGTCTACGATGTATGCGTCACTGCATTGAAACCTTGTTTCTCCAACAGATCCATTAGGCTCAAAGTTGAATGCCAATTAATCAACTCTCTGGGATGCGTCCATCCAGCAGGTATCAATAAATACTGTTGTGGACGCTACTGTATAACTGTGCCATCTTCTCCAACCGTTTACACTAGCTATTACTATGCTGTCCCCCGCCCCCACCCCCATCCCCCCATATATTCATACCTAACTGTCTCCTCATCCCTATATTTTCATATCAGACTGTTCGCATATTTTTGGCGACCTAAATCCTATCTGGCAACCTACTATACTTAAACTCTGCAGCCAAAGAGTGCATTCGCAACTGGCAAAGCCGCCTTTTCTGCTGCTGCATTTGAACCGAGTAGTTGTGCTTTTTTGTTTTTTTGTATTTCGTTGTTTTATCTATCTGTGTTGTCCTGTCCTTGACAAAGATTCTGAGAATCGAAACGTCGGCCGTCTTATGTGTCGTATTGTACTCATTTGTGTGTATTTTATTTTATTATTCATTTTATATATTTATTGATTGTATATACCTATTTGTTTCCAATTCATATGGTAATAAACAACACACGGCCCCTGAAAAAGTGTGCCACTTTTTAGGTCCAGCTCAAGCCAAACCAAATACTGATGATAGTTCGCTCACCACTAACCTGCAAACGTCAAGCAGTTGCTAATGTACCCTGAAAGCTGATCCTACTTAACGACAATGTGCAGCCCAATATGACATCCCGCTGCTCGAAGCGCTTTTGTTAACAGCTCTATTTCTTGCATTTTCCTTCCCTAACATTGAGGCATATACAGTGCAGCAGGGGCTGTGCCCCAAGACCACCTCGGATGTGGGATAAACCACAGAAAATAATCCCAGTTACCTGTTTTACGTGTCTGCGCTCGGGGCTGTTCTAGGTTCTGGTTTCAAAGCTACGGAGATTTGTCAAAGCGCCTGTCACATAGCCACGTTGATCGATCCGTCTAGGCAGGCTAGTGAACGCGAAGTTATTAAATAAGTGAAGCAATGTTGTTGTAACTAAACGAATGCTACTTTTTAATAGCTTAAACTTCTTCAGTGGATATACTGGCATGGCCAGACAAGAGCCCGCTGTACTGAGAAGTGTAATGCCTTTGTTTCGGCATCACTAGTTGTAGACACGTTGAGTATGGACAATATATAGATAACTAACTGACCCGGCCCGGCTTCGCCCAGTTCCTGGAGGGGATCTATCTATCTATCAGTCTGTCTGTCTGCTTGTTTGTCTGTCTGTCTGTCTGTCTGGCTGACCCGGCCCGGCTTCACCCAGTCCCTGGTGGGGAGCATCTCATTTAATTAATATAAGTAGTCATATAAGCTCTCCCGTTCCCGACTATCTGTCTGTCTGTCTGTCTGACCCGGCTTCACCCAGTCCCTGGTGGGGAGCATCTCATTTAATTATATGCGTAGTCATATAAGCTCTCCCGTTCCCGACTGTCTGTTTATCTGTCTGTCTGTCTGACCCGGCCCGGCTTCACCCAGTCCCTGGTGGGGAGCATGTCATTTAATTCATTCATATAAGTAGTCAAATAAGCTTCCGTTCCCGACTATCTGTCTGTCTGTCTATCTATCTGACCCGGCGTGTAAACAGTAACTTAAAAGAATGTCCTTCCACACACCATTCATTATTTTTAATGAAAACTGTTTTCATTCACCGACATGACAGTTGATAAGTTTTGTAAGCAGAAATAGATGGGTTGCAATGTTTTGCATTATGCATTATTTTTATGCAAACTTTGAAAATGCCTTAAAGATTATATCATTATTTATTATAACTCATATGCCTAAATATAACTATAGACAAAGAGTTTAATAATAGTGCAAGTAAGTCCAACAATATGACTATAAAGTATATAGAAATGTTATTAAAAGTTATGCCCCTTGAAATAACTTTTCTAGAGTGAAGTCCCCCTGCTATATAGACATTATATAATGAAAATGGAAAAGTAACTGTTATTAAATAAGTAGAAGATTTTACACTAAGAAACTATTATAGTCGGTTGCACAGGAATGAAAGGAAGACGTGTAGAAAATTTCATCTCAATCGGATGTACCGTTATCGAACGCATCCAATACATAAATCCCCACAAACACACAAAGCCACATACACTCTGTTTTATAGATATAGATACGCGCATCTGCAACAGCCTCCTCCACCTTCATATTATTCATCTTCCAATGGTGCATAGGCACTCACGGAGATCACGTCAAGTCCTCTCTAGACTGATGAAGATTAGTTGGTCAGTATGCGTCAGTCTACTTGAGTTTGGCATATGACTCGAGACAGAATAGTTAGGACGGGCATGAGGGGACAACGTAGACGTATTTACAATCACTGCACTACGGAAACAACCTGCGCACCTACACTTCGCGTTCCAGTAGAAAGACTGAAAACATGTAAGGCATTATTCTATTAGTAATTCTTGATATTAGTTAATACGACAGAACATCATCAATCATAATTTGAGAGAACCAAGTGTTGACTGTGAATCTACAACCACGGTCAGACTGGGAGAACAGCAAGTTAAAAGACCTGTGGCCAGACAAGAGCACTGTGCAGGAAGCCAAAGAAGATTGATAAACCAACCCAGAATTGTTGTCGTGAGGCGCTACACGCTGCGAGATTTGCTGTGGAGGGGATCCGAGCACATATGGACTGAATGGTTCGATGTGCAATGAGGATGATCTGTCGATTAACATCAATCATAATTACAAGAAACGTTCGATAAATTGGTGATATCGGGACTGAAGCCATTATAATCATCAAGAAAAACAATCAGTGTAGGTAGGATGGCTTTCGGGGACAAAGTAGTTGTATGCAGAATCACTGCACTATGATACAACGTGTGTTCATATACTTCGTATTCTGTAAGAAAGACATATGAGTGAGAACTGTGAACTGTAATTTGACTCTAGACAAACAGTCAATGTACCAGGAAATCAGTCATAGCTGCACACAGTTTTGATAAATCTTTGTGATCAGCAAAGAAGTCAATCAATACATTTTTTTAAAAGCAACAACATTGAAGTACAAACTAAGCTGTTAATAGAAGTATACACAATACTAAGTATGACAGTAATTTTATGAAATATATGGGGAATTGTCATGCCAGGCTACGGGCTCTGAAGTCTTGCAGTTAGTTTTGACGTGTGACTCCACAAATATAACAAATATAACTTTATGATTGTCTATAAAATATTGTTTTGAGAACTGACAGATAACTCGTTTAACCCTTATATCTGGTAAGAGTCTGCTTTAAAAATAAGGTTACTCAATAGCACAGTGACACGTGTCACACTAATATTTGTTGTCTGTGAATAAATCAAGAGCACATTTTCTGCCCTCATGCTTATTTACTACAAGACAGTCCATGGCAGGGGAATACGCTTACCTTCCACAACCCCACACGAGACTTCATGCTTTAAATATTCTATTGCACGGTGGCTGTCAATTTTTGAAAGTTTGCCACGACTGAGGGTGTTAAGGCCTACTATTTTACAATGTTCAACTACTGTGGGATCTTTGTAAGCATCACACGCGCGGTATCCCCTCCGAGACATCTAGGTGTCCCAAAAAACAACCCGCGGGATCAGGGGATAGAATAACATGCTCGAGTATTTTGCGCGCATGTGTATACATAAACATTGTTGCGGATGTGTACCTGTGTGTCGGCCTCCTTTTGTGTGTGCGTGCGTGTATGAAGAGGTAGGGAAAAGGCAGGGGAAAGGGGTAGGTAGGTAGGTGGGTGGATAGGTAGGTAGGTGGGTAGGTAGGTAGCTAGGTAGATAGATGGCTAGGAACTTATGAAGACAGGAGGGAGGGAAGGAAGTAAAAAAGGTAAGAATGTAGGGAGGTATGTAAGTAGGTAGAAAGAAATGAAAGTAAGCACTAGAAAGGACGGAAAAGAGGTAGGTAGATTGGAAGGAACGAATGAAGGAA
Organism: Cepaea hortensis; assembly: GCA_963921405.1. Classification (NCBI taxonomy): domain Eukaryota; kingdom Metazoa; phylum Mollusca; class Gastropoda; order Stylommatophora; family Helicidae; genus Cepaea; species Cepaea hortensis. Next base: position 37,940,329 of record OY992882.1, read on the forward strand.
GGAAGGACAGTAGGCTGAAAGGAGTGTAGATAGGTGTAGGCTGAAAAAGTGTAGGTAGATAGGTTTAAAGAAATGAGTACGTAGGTAAGCAGGTAGATAGGCTGAAAGAAGTGTAGTAGGTAGGTATACTACGGAGGTTCAAAAGAATGCAGTTGGCAGATTGGTAGGTAGGTAGACAGGCAGACAGGCAGGCAGGCAGGCAGGTAGGTAGGTACGTAGGTACGTAGGTAGGTAGGTAGGTAGGTAGATCGATAGTCAGCCAGGCAGGTAGGTAGTCAAGCGGGCAAGCAGGTAAGTAGTTTGGACGGACGGAATAAAGTAAGGTAGGTGGGTATTTTGGTTTGAAGGTATATACGTGCCATGGGTGGTATGTGTGAAATCTGACAGTGCATGAAGAACATATCATAACTTGTCAACAGCTTATCTGTTCTCAACCATACGACTAACCCGAGGAAAACAGTAGCAGTTCTCGACCTGTGTGAAAGAGTAACAGTATCTGGGCATCGATAACACTCCGGGATAAAGTGAACTTGTAACCTGCCTGCTGTGATGTATAGTGTTAACAGTGCTAGCTAGTTGGCCGATTGCAAATCAACCTATGAATGTGATAAGTATCTCTGGCGGGAAACCTGTACTGGGCGTATAGTTCCATTTGAGCGCAAAAGTCAGTTCGTAGCTTCAATATCCGCCGACTAGAAACATCTCAGACTAGAGGGAATTGTTATACTCTATACAGGAGTTGAACGGGCACTGTGGCTTAGGAGATAATGAAACACAACGAGGGGTTTCCCCGACATAACAAGTTCAGGATTCGACATCTGTCGCGGGCGATTTGGAAGAAGATTGCTTTGCGTTGATTTGATGGTATGAGGCTTCGGTCGTCCAGAAAGTAATGGCAAACTACTGAACTAACATTGCCTGGAAAATCAAAAACAGCCAATAAATGCTGCGGTTGATTGCAAATTCCAGTAAAGGACATGCAACTAGCTTTATATAGGAATTGGGGAGCCTCGATAGTGTAGTGGCTAGACGCTTGCCTGTTGGTCTTTTTTGTGATAGGTTTGAATTCTCATCCGATGTGTATTTTTAGATCCACCTAGGCTCCTAGGCCGACCCTGACTAAAAGGGATACCAAGTAGTTTGCTTTCTGAACGACCGGCACCCTTAACATTTTGTGAAATGCCAATATGACGTGTAAACTGATCATAAATAGGTGCTGGTGAATCTTGAAAGTTTGAATTCCTATTTCTAAAGTCTGTTCATCACGTGTTGTTAGCTAACATAAATTGTATGTAAAGATGATGTTGGCATTTGTATTCAGAATGAAACCAATAAATATAGCAACGTCTCGAAAATTTTCATAATCTCTTCTTCATCGGTGACAGGAAATATAAAATAAGCAAAAGCAAACTTTCAAAATCAGAAAATCAACCTACAACAGAATAGTATAGCATGTGTGATCCTGGTGTGGAGAAGGTTGGATCCTCGACTGTGTCACGGACATGATACAGTGGGCTGACATTCTGTTTGTGTGATACAGTGGGCTCATGTTGTGTTTGTGTGATCCTGGTGTGGACAAGGTTGGATCCTCGGCTGTGTCACGGACTTGATACAGTGGGCTTACACTCTGTTTGTGTGATCTATAGAGGGAGGCTGAAGCACTGATGGAGATACCCGCATGCGACTGGGGCCAGCGTGGCAGAATGAATAAAAGCACTGGCTCTTAAACTTCTGGAATGATAATAGCTAGGTAGCAGATTCAACCCATACACCGGTCAATTTGACTATAATTTTGACTTCTCGTCCTTAAGCTGGAGACGTAAATTACAGTACTTCAGAAGACGGAGTGGGTTCGCCTGTTAGCGTGGGGCACTGTTAATAAGGAAAGCTAATCCAAACGCAAAAATAAATCTAGTGTGCTAGAAGCAGTAGCACGTATGTGGACTATGCTTGAGTTTAAAGCAATCGAGCTTTAAAACAAAGGTAAATCACATACACCACTAGCACGGATTTTTCTTTTTTTTTTTTTTTTTTTAAATATATCCCTTTTTTTTACAGGACATCGCTGTCAACACCAGCATTTTACTGCTGTTGTTGATGTCTCGGCAAGGTTACGCTGTCCTGTAAAGGATATGGAAAAAAAGTTTGCCATTGCTTTCTGAACGACCGGCTCCCATACCAACTCGTTAAAATTGAGTACAACGCGTTCTGCTGCTAAATCGGTAGCTGCTGTGTTTCGAACGCGGGTACGCGGGCTTACGATTCGCGTCCGATGTCACGGAGACATCACAGTCAGTACATTCAGGTAATGACATCTAAATATCGCATGTCCCTTGCAGAACGTTGCGATCAACGCTAAGTTGGTCCTCTAGGCAATGTTACATCCAGTAGTTTGCCGTTACTAGTTTGGTACTCTAAGCAATGTTACATCCAGTAGTTTGCCGTTGCTAGTTTGGTCCTCTAGGCAATGTTACATCCAGTAGTTTGCCGTTGCTAGTTTGGTACTCTAGGCAATGTTACATCCAGTAGTTTGCCGCTGCTAGTTTGGTTCTCTAGGCAATGTTACATCCAGTAGTTTGCCGTTGCTAGTTTGGTACTCTAGACAATGTTACATCCAGTAGTTTGCCGTTGCTAGTTTGGTCCTCTAGGAAATGTTACATCCAGTAGTTTGCCGTTGCTAGTTTGGTCCTCTGGGCAATGTTACAACCAGTAGTTTGCCGTTGCTAGTTTGGTACTCTAGGCAATGTTACATCCAGTAGTTTGCCGTTGCTAGTTTGGTCCTCTAAGCAATGTTACATCCAGTAGTTTGCCGTTGCTAGTTTGGTACTCTAGGCAATGTTACATCCAGTAGTTTGCCGCTGCTAGTTTGGTTCTCTAGACAATGTTACATCCAGTAGTTTGCCGTTGCTAGTTTGGTCCTCTAAGAAATGTTACATCCAGTAGTTTGCCGTTGCTAGTTTGGTCCTCTAGGCAATGTTACATCCAGTAGTTTGCCGTTGCTAGTTTGTTCCTTTAGGCAATGTTACATCCAGTAGTTTGCCGTTGCTAGTTTGGTCCTCTGGGCAATGTTACAACCAGTAGTTTGCCGTTGCTAGTTTGGTCCTCTAGGCAACGTTACAACCAGTAGTTTGCCGTTGCTAGTTTGGTCCTCTAGGCAACGTTACAACCAGTAGTTTGCCGTTGCTAGTTTGGTCCTCTGGGCAATGTTACAACCAGTAGTTTGCCGTTGCTAGTTTGGTCCTCTAGGCAACGTTACAACCAGTAGTTTGCCGTTGCTAGTTTGGTACTCTAGACAATGTTACATCCAGTAGTTTGCCGTTGCTAGTTTGGTCCTCTAGGCAATGTTACATCCAGTAGTTTGCCGTTGCTAGTTTGGTCCTCTAGGCAATGTTACATCCAGTAGTTTGCCGTTGCTAGTTTGGTCCTCTGGGCAATGTTACAACCAGTAGTTTGCCGTTGCTAGTTTGGTCCTCTAGGCAATGTTACAACCAGTAGTTTGCCGTTGCTAGTTTGGTCCTCTAGGCAACGTTACAACCAGTAGTTTGCCGTTGCTAGTTTGGTCCTCTAGGCAACGTTACAACCAGTAGTTTGCCGTTGCTAGTTTGGTCCTCTGGGCAATGTTACAACCAGTAGTTTGCCGTTGCTAGTTTGGTCCTCTAGGCAACGTTACAACCAGTAGTTTGCCGTTGCTAGTTTGGTACTCTAGACAATGTTACATCCAGTAGTTTGCCGTTGCTAGTTTGGTCCTCTAGGCAATGTTACATCCAGTAGTTTGCCGTTGCTAGTTTGGTCCTCTAGGCAATGTTACATCCAGTAGTTTGCCGTTGCTAGTTTGGTACTCTAGACAATGTTACATCCAGTAGTTTGCCGTTGCTAGTTTGGTCCTCTAGGCAATGTTAGATCCAGTAGTTTGCCGTTGCTAGTTTGGTCCTCTAGGCAATGTTACATCCGGTAGTTTGCCGTTGCTAGTTTGGTCCTCTAGGCAATGTTACATCCAGTAGTTTGCCGTTGCTAGTTTGGTCCTCTAGGCAATGTTACATCCAGTAGTTTGCCGTTGCTAGTTTGGTCCTCTAGGCAATGTTACATCCAGTAGTTTGCCGTTGCTAGTTTGGTCCTCTAGGCAATGTTACATCCAGTAGTTTGCCGTTGCTAGTTTGGTACTCTAGACAATGTTACATCCAGTAGTTTGCCGTTGCTAGTTTGGTCCTCTAGGCAATGTTAGATCCAGTAGTTTGCCGTTGCTAGTTTGGTCCTCTAGGCAATGTTACATCCGGTAGTTTGCCGTTGCGTTCTTAACGAGACATCAACATTTTAGTCAAGCTTAATGCCGGTGCAGGAGTTGAACCGCCTACCTAGCCACCAGTGAACCGGAAGTTTAAGAGCTAATCTTTCGGCCACGTCGACATTTAATTTACGACAAAATCTGAGGCAGGGGTTGGTGGGGGTGGGGGAGGGGGGATTGGATATAGTGTAACATCTTGACGTTTTAAGGGAAGCTAAGTCGCAAAGGCAACTCATCACAAACATCAGAAGGAAGCAGTCATCATTTTGTGGCCACATTATGAGAAGACAATAACTGGAATATATTGTGAAAACCGGAAAGATTTGTGGAAAGAGATATAGGAAGACAGCGTGAGATTTTTGACAGTCTTGTGTCATGGCACGGAAGGGACTCAACACACGAATTGATCCATGGCATCGGCGATCGCTGTTTGTGGAGAGGCATGATCGCCCATGCCAACCGGCAATGCAATGGATGATGATGATGATAACAGTATAATCATTTTTGATATTAGTGGAAGAAAAGGTAAAGATGGTAAGAGAAAAGTAGCTTTTGTATAAGTCTTGTATAAGGTTTGAAAAAGTTTACTAATTGCCAATTAATCCTTTAGCGTGAATTGTGGACACGTATAATCGATTATTTCACTTTGAAATTAAGACGAAAATAATGTTGTTATAAATTTAATTTATACACTTTTCAAACATCAATTAGTAATACAACGCTAACACAATACAAAAAAAAAGTGAATTATAGTAAACTATTCTGACAGTGAAAACAACGAATAGAAAACCAGACAATTCTGATACTGAAAACAGAGAATGTAATAGACAGACAAATATGCTACTTAAAACAATTAATATAATGTCCAACTCAATGACAACAGCGAATGTAATACTGATGAAAAACGAATTATGATGCTGAAAACACATAATTTACTACCAAACTGTTACAATACTGAAAGTAGTGAATGTAATACCAAAAATTGTTTATGCTACAAACATCGAAGGCAATACAAATGTATGCCAATACTTAAAACAGCGAATGTGCTACCAAATTAGTAAGATACTGAAAATAGCGAATGTAATACCAGACTAATCTGATACTGAAGACAACGAGTGTAATATCAGATTATTCTTTTGCTGAAAATAGTTAATTTAATACCAACTAGTTTTGATAGTGAACACGGCGAATGTAATACCAAATTATTCTGGTACCGAGACAGTATAGTATCATACTAAACTATTTCGATCCTGAGAACATCCTATATATTCTATTTATATCTGATTACTGATAATCTGGTATAGACATCTCCCATGGTATATCTAGGAGTAGTTTAAGTTAGTGATAGATTATATGTCGATCATCTATTATTAGAGTGTATGTGCCTCTGTGTGTAATAGAGTATGAGAGAGAGAGAGAGAGAGAGAGAGAGAGAGAGAGAGAGAGAGAGAGAGAGAGAGAGAGAGAGAGAGAGATGACGAACGACTCAACATTCTAGAGAGAGAGAGAGAGAGAGAGACGAATTTGGACTGACGGAAAGGCGGGCGGGCGGACCGACCACAGACCGACCAACCGAACGACCCACCGAACGACCGACCGACCGATCGGCGGCGGGCGGCGGAGGCGGACGGACGGACGGACGGACGGACGGCATAGATAGATAGATAGATAGATAGATAGATAGATAGATAGATAGAGATAGATAGATAGATAGATAGATAGATAGATAGATAGATAGATAGATAGATAGATAGATTTAGATAGATAGATAGATAGATAGATAGATAGATAGATAGATAGATAGATAGATAGATAGATAGATAGATAGATAGATAGATAGATAGATAGATAGATAGATAGATAGATAGATAGATAGGATAGATAGGATAGATAGGGATAGATAGGATAGATAGATAGATAGATAGATAGATAGATAGATAGATAGATAGATAGATAGATAGATAGATAGATAGATAGATAGATAGATAGATAGATAGATAGATAGATAGATAGATAGATAGATAGATAGATAGATAGATAGATAGATAGATAGATAGATAGATAGATAGATAGATAGATAGATAGATAGATAGATAGATAGATAGATAGATAGATAGATAGATAGATAGATAGATAGATAGATAGATAGATAGATAGATAGATAGATAGATAGATAGATAGATAGATAGATAGATAGATAGATAGATAGATAGATAGATAGATAGATAGATAGATAGATAGATAGATAGATAGATAGATAGATAGATAGATAGATAGATAGATAGATAGATAGATAGATAGATAGATAGATAGATAGATAGATAGATAGATAGATAGATAGATAGATAGATAGATAGATAGATAGATAGATAGATAGATAGATAGAGGGTAGGGGTTAAGGAGGCTGTACCAATGTTTCACGTTAGTTTACTGTGAGACATTCAAGCACTACGTGACACTCGCCAGTTGAATCACATCTTATAAAACTAATAAAAATAACGTTTTTATTCTCCCAACTGAAGAACCCCCCTCCCCCTCCCCCTGGGACACGCCCCCCCCCCACCCCCACCCCCGCTAGACCCCTAAATAATACATGCATTTTCCATCTTCCCACAATTCTTTTATTAAAATAAAAATAAAAGAAGGCTTTTCAAGAGATCAAATGTCAGAGTCCACAAAATATAGATCGCTCGTGGCACAAGATTCCAGGATCCAAATCACCAGGACTACAGCATACTTGCCGAAAGAGCAACTCTGTGGGGTCTTTACGGGACAATGCACTAATTCACAAACAGGCCAAGGGGAAAACAGATAATAGCACTGCTCGCTCTTGTCGTTGGCATTTTACCGGGCATAGCAGGAACACAACTAAGTGAGTAAAGCAACCCCAATGTCTGCGCGTGAGTGGCGTGGCTAGAAGCAGCTATTGTCGTGGCACTCAAAGCGGACACACACAAAAATTCAAAGCATCCCGAGCATAGATCGAATGAAAAACTAATAAACGTAATGAACTGCAAACAAGGAATATCCACAGAACAATATGTGATGACCGCTGGCTTTGATGATCGCTGGCTTTGATCAAGGCGGCATTGACAGGGACAATCAGCTCAAAGCAATAGGTCATCTGTTTTAGGTCGTCCCGGCCTAGAAAAAAAAGGGCGCCGGATGTTTAGTTCTCTGGGGAATTTCTGGATAATTCTTAGTTCTCTGTGAATTTCTGGATAATTTTTAGTTCTCTTGGAATTTCTGGATAAGTTTTAGTTCTCTGGGAATTTCTGGATAAGTGTTAGTTTTCTAGGAAGTTTTGGATAAGTTTTAGTTCTCTCGGAATCTCTAGATAATTTTTAATTCTCTTGGAATTTCTGAATAAGTTTTAACTCTCTGGGAATTTCTGGATAATTTTTAGTTCTGTTGGAATTTCTGGATAAGTTTTAACTCTCTGGGAAATTTCTGGATAATTTTTAGTTCTCTGGAAATTTCTGGATAGCAAAGGTGGCTAGTAATGGAACTGATGAGGGTTTAATCCCTGGTTTCGTCGCCTGCTAAATGGAAACATTGGTTACTCATCTCTCGGTGTATTCGGGCCTACAACATATGATGGCCCAATCACATCACCGACCCATAGCAGTAAACTGCTACGGGACAAATTGTATTTTGTATTTGTTCTGTCGCCTCCAATAACCACTTTTCTAGTGTCTTCTTTGTTCGCCAAGCAGTTGTTGTGTCATTCAGTAACATTGTTAGCATATTCCCGAAGTGAATTGAAAAAACAAATATGTTGGGGGGAGTACCGATGGTTGAAACCAGGTTCTTTTGTATGCTAACCCGCAGATCATCAGAGTCATCCTCGTGATAATCTAGAGCGTAATATACTGCAATATTGTGGGTGGACATCATCACGAGATCAGCTGGAAGAAGTCTCTTTGAATGCATCTTGGAGACGCAGGATTGGCGCGTTGTAGATATTACTACCAGGGTAAGTTAATAAGTAAGTCACAAATGGCTGTAGAAAAATAACTAACTATGATAACAACTTGAAAAAAGTTTATTTTTATTCATACATAGTCCCTTTATTTCTCAATATAATTTCCACCAACATTGATGCACTTATCCCATCGTTTTATCAGTCCTCCCTAACCGGTCACATATAACTGCGTGCTTTGTTTTCATTTACCTGCCATCCCACAGAACTGGGTGACTTACTTATTGACTCGCTCTGGTAACTTTTTCTACCCAGCTATGCACCGCTTTACGGGAAATCGCTAGGTGCTAAGTCCACTGAAAACCCACCTTGGCGGGAGATATTTCGCGAGTGACGCCGAAGTTGAATGTGAAGTGACAACGTGGTTTAGAAAACGCAGCACGCAGTTCTAAGCCGCCGGTTTGGGAGGACTGATAAAACGATGGGATAAGTGCATCGATGTTGGTGGAAATTATGTTGAGAAATAAAGGGGCGATGCATGTATAAAAATAAACTGGTTTCAAGTTTTTATCATATTACGTTATTTTTCTACAGCCATTTGTGACTTACTTATTAACTTACCCTCGTACCAAGGAAATTAAATGCGGAGATATCACTCGATGATGATGGTGGTGAAGGTGTCGATAATTTGTCACTGTATAAATTACCCAGAAATTCTCCTCACCCCTACCCAACACACCCCCCTCCCAAATATATAAACACCAAGCAATTTTGATACTTTGTTTTATTTTTTATTTTTTTTTATTTTGAAATCACCAACTGGGTAAGGAGTCAAATATATCCTAGACGTTGAAAACAAGCTTAAGGCCTATCAATTAGTCAAAAAGGATACTTGAAGCAACCCTATAGCTTCTCAAAGAAAATGACACGAGAAAAAAACGCTTTACTTCACATAACAATTACCCAGTAAAATAGAATGCTGTTTTGTACTCTCTAGGCAACGTCGGATTTAGAACACCCTGGGATGGGTAGAGTTGAGTCAAGAACCAACATCACGGCACTTGGGACATTCCCATACGGGCTTCGTCCTCATCTTCAACAGCCAGCGAAGAGTCTAAATACTAATGTTTTTAGAATGTCCTTTTGTTGCAAATCGACGAACAAACAAACAAACAAACAAACAAAACTTTATTTTCAAAGGGTTAAGAATTGGGCACGCAGGCCCGTCTAATATTCTGCCCTTCTATTACTCTCTTTCATACATTATATCATTCACACATCATTCATGGCTAACTGAAAACAGCAACAATATAAAAGATATGCATTATAAAGACTTGTGAAAAATGAACAATCAATACTACACGACTCAGTAATAGTAATTACTGGTGTGGCACTTGTTGTTAGCTATGTGGAATATACTGGCCTACAAAAAGGGGACTGGCTGTTATACTAGGGTTTTATTATTATTATTTCTATTATTAAGGGGGAAGATAATCCGTACTGAGATAGTGGTCAAATAATTTGCGATTATAAGTATAGGGATTGGTGATGTCTTTTATTTCTTGTGGAAGATTGTTCCACAGCTGAGCTGTAGAGTACGTTAAGCTACGAAGAGGGAACTAGCCACCTAACACAATTATGTTGTGGCTTAGAATATGCCAGGGGCTAACACACCACACCCCCAAAGACAGTATCCGCTATGGGGAGACCTTTACCTTACCTTAGTTGTAACGGCAAAAATGCACCGACTGTGAGGCATTATTTTCCATGTCCACTAACAATAATGTCGCCTCCAGTTTCCTTCACAATTGACTATCATTTTAATACAAGTACCATCACACCAAATATAATGTCGTTACAGCTATCATCACGTATAATTATCACGGTCCTAAATTCACCATAACCATTAACTAAAACTGTAATCAAAATACGATTAGAATTAACTATATTATTGCTGCAACAACAATCTCATTTCACTATTAGCTCACAACAAGAAGATGTAACGTCACTATAAAAATCATCGCAACTGACTAAAAATTCTAGCTGGACTAGAATTTAACACAATTTAACACCGCCTACCCTCACATTTTTTTCCCCCACACATTAAAACTGAATTATTCCAGTGGTGATGCAGCTTCTGAAACGTGTCAGTTGTCACATTAGTTTTCTTCTCGGATGAAAGAAAACCAGATTAAACATGGCGGACGTCAAACTTAAATGATTCATGAAATATTAAATTAGTTATTTGCGCACAACTGAGAAATCATTTAATATACTGGAAATATTTAGTTTCCACCCCCCCCCCCCCCCCCCCAGATGTTTACTATTAGTTTAGAAGAGCCGATCTTAATCACTTTAAAGAGCATATTTGCGAGGAAAACGTTTGACAAATTAATATTCAGACAATATTAAAATTATGATATATCGTCACGGGTATATTTCAAACTAACACCGTCAGTATATAAGACAAATCGATGTAAACGAACTCACGGAACACCAAAACACAAGGAAACTAATAGTAATAGCGCTGTCCAGTAGTTATTCCTAAGTCGGGTATGTGACCCAGAGGAATTGACAGGTACGCCAAACTGTTTCACGGTTTCTGATCTGGGCACAGGTGATCTTCAATCAACGATGTGTGCCCAGCGAAGCGTCCTACAAATTAGCACATCAAAGATGGCGACAGCAGGACAGGTGTGTTCCGGTAGTCCCGAGGGTTTCATGAGCATGTCACCATGGGAAAGTCAAATACACAGAAAAACAAAAAGGGAGGAAAACAAAGAACGGCAATGTATCGAAATTATGATCAGTAATTCACAAAAAAGGCAAATCACAAAAGAAATTGAATATATCAAAACAATGAGTAAATTATAAAGACGGTTTTTTTGTGGGTTGCTATTTAGTCCTTACATGTGATATAATTTCTCGAGCACTGGACTAATTGTGTGTGTGTGTGTGTGTGTGTGTGTGTGTGCGTGCGTGCGTGCGTGCGTGCGTGCGTGCGTGCGTGCGTGCGTGCGTGCGTGCGTGCGTGCGTGCGTGTGTGTGTGTGTGTGTGTGTGTGTGTGTGTGTGTGTGTGGATTAGCTTTTCTATTACCAGTGTTCCACGAGTAGCCATCGCGATGGCAAAGCCACATATGGCGTTCAAAATCAGCTGGAGGCGATTTGGAAGCAGACGGTCTTGTGCTGATTTTTAACAAGTGTAAGCGTCGGTCGTTCAGAATACAATGATAAATTTTAACGTAATCTTGCCTAGTAAATCACAAACAGCCAACAAACAAAATTCTAGGGTTGATTGCGGTGTTCTGTAAAACAATGACATGCAACTAACTAGACGTCCAAGAGTTTACTGGTGCGTCACGACGGAGCGTTCACTGATGGTCCTCGAACAGTTCGATGTTGGCGTTCAGGTCTTTTCACCCCTAATGAGTCTTGCATCTGTGGGTCCCGTCTAATCTCATCATGTTCCTCTTGTACCTTGCGGTGTCGAGGTGAAGTATAAACAGCGGAAGAGTGCCTGCTTATGGGCTTCATGTATCGATATTCCCATGGAATCTGTCATTCCCTGCCTCCATCTTTTCGGTGGTCGGCCTCTTCCACTGCTTCCATGTGGTCTGTACATCATTGCTTGTTGTGATATACTGTTAGTTGGTAACCTACGTGCATGGCCAAACCATTTGACTTGCTGCCTTCTAATAAAATCTAGCGCAGGTATAACACCCACTTTAGTCCCGATTTCTTCATTTCTGATCTTATCTCTTCTTGATACATTGAATATTCTTCTTAGGAATCTCATTTCTGTTGTTGTGAATTTCCTATTCTCTTTTTCTGTCATTGTCCAGGATTGGCATTGGCAGCATAGAGTTGGTAGAAAGATTGTGTTGTAAAGTGCTTTCTCAGTAGTTATTGATACATATTTGTTCTTTAGTATTGGTGCCGTTTGTTCAATGAGTTGGTTTGCCTTATTGCATTTATTTTCTATTTCGTATTCTGATTTGCATTTGTTGATATTATACTTCCTTGGTACATCTCTGGGTGTGCGGTTGGTAAAGAGATTTTCCTTCTGTGTTGCAAAGTTCTCATACTCCTGTCCAAGCTTTAAAAAAGACCCAGCTGGGTGTGGAAAACTGGTACTAGACATTCACACCGAGCGGGATATTAGCATATAACCAGGCGATGATTCAACAGATCACACGCGGACTACCTGGGATTAGGCCTTTATTGGCCTTGATTCCTCCACGAGTTTTATGCATTTAATGTTCATAACCTCCAACCGAAAACCAGAGCTAATAATCTAGGTCTAAGGTTAAGACAATATAGCTCTTCTGCAGTCTTCTTGTGTCAAACTTGTGTATTCCAGATCCTATATACGAGAGTAAGTTAATAGGTAAGTCACAAATGTCTGTAGAAAAATAACCAAATATGATAACAACTTGAAACCAGTTTATTTGTATACATACATTGTCCCTTTATTTCTCAACATAATTTCCACCAATATTGATGCACTTATCCCATCGTTTTATCAGTCCTCCCAAATAGGCTGCACAGAACTGCGTGCTCTGTTTTCTAAACCACGTTTTCACTTCACATTCAACTTCGGCGTCACTTGCGAAATGTCTCCCGCCAAGATAGGTTTTGAGTGGACTTAGCCCCTGGCGATTTTCCGTTAATCGGTGCATAGCTGGGTAGAAAAAAAGTTATGAGGGCGAGTCAATAAGTAAGTCGCACAGTTCTGTGGGATGGCAAGTAAATGAAAACAAAGCATGCAGTTCTATGCAGCCGATTTGGGAGGACTGATAAAACGATGGGATAAGTGCATCAATGTTGGTGGAGATTATGTTGAGAAATAAAGGGACAAAGTATTATAAAAAATAAACTGGTTTCAAGTTGTTATCATAGTTATTTATTTTTCTACAGCCATTTGTGACTTACTTATTAACTTACCTTCGTATCAAGCCGTGTCCAACTTGTGCATGCCAGATCCTATATACCAAGCTGTAATGGATTGCACTTTCCTGGAAACTCCATACTTCACATACTTGCCTTAACCGTTTCCGCCCCACGTAGTTGTTATACAACCAGTTGCATTTCCTGTATAGACATCGCTATCAACCTCTCTATTTATTAGCTGTTTATGATTTTCTAGGCAATCTATGCTCAGTATCTTGCCATTGCTTTCTGAACGACGGAAGCTCTTACCGTTGTGGAGATCAACATAAAACAATCTGCCTCCAAATCGCCTGCGACTGACTTCGAAGCCACTATGCCGGGATTGTGAAACCGCGTTCATTACCGCTGTACCACAGACGCCGTTAGGAAGCTGTCACCTTCAAGTCATCAATAGGCGGGCGGGTTGGTGTAATGGTTGAGACGTTGATCTGACAGTGACCTATGCGAAATTGGACGAAGATTCGATGCAACTTTCGACGTCTGCTACGGGATTGAAAGACTGGCCACCTATTTCTCCGTTCACCCAGACCTACAACATGTGATGATCCTATCACTCAACACACCTACAACATGTGATGATCCTATCACTCAACACACCTACAACATGTGATGATCCTATCACTCAACATACCTACAACATGTGATGATCCTATCACTCAACATACCTACAACATATGATGATCCTCTCACTCATCATACCTACAACATGTGATGATCCTATCACTCAACATACCTACAATATGTGATGATCCTATCACTCAACATACCTACAACATATGATGATCCTCTCACTCAACATATCTACAACATGTGATGATCCTATCACTCAACATACCTACAACATGTGATGATCCTCTCACTCAACATATCTACAACATGTGATGATCCTATCACTCAACACACCTACAACATGTGATGATCCCATCACTCAACATACCTACAACATGTGATGATCCTCTCACTCAACATACCTACAACATATGATGACCCTATCACTCAACATACCTACAACATGTGATGATCCTATCACTCAACATATCTACAACATATGATGATCCTATCACTCAACATACCTACAGTTCCTGCTACAGAACATGTCTTTTTCTTTCTGTTTTTTAAGTAATAAATCGTCAGCGGGGTAGAGGGTTCAACCACTACACCGGTCAGTTGAACCTCAACGCTGACTTCTCGTTCAGAAAGCAATGGCAAACTACTGAACGTAACATTGCCTGGATAATTAGCCTGGGGTTGGGGTTGATCTCAACGTCCTGCAGATGACATGCAACATTTTAAATAAATGTCTAGGTCGTGGAGAGTTTATAAATGTCTAGGTCGTGGAGTGTTAATGAATGTCCAGTTCATGTAAAGTTAATAAATGTCTAGGTATTGGAGAGTTAATAAATATCTAGGTATTAGAGAGTTAATAAATGTCAAGTCATGGAGAGTTAATACATGTCTAGGTCATGGAGAGTTAATATATGTCTAGGTCAGGGAGAGTTAATATATGTCTAGTTCATAGCGAGTTAATATATGTCTAGTTCATGGAGAGTTAATATATGTCTAGTTCATGGAGAGTTAATATATGTCTAGTTCATGGAGAGTTAATATATGTCTAGTTCATGGAGAGTTAATATATGTCTAGGTCATGGAGAGTTAATAAATGTCTAGTTCATGGAGAGTTAATATATGTCTAGTTCATGGAGAGTTAATATATGTCTAGGTCACGGAGAGTTAATATATGTCTAGTTCATGGAGAGTTAATAAATGTCTAGTTCATGGAGAGTTAATATATGTCTAGTTCATGGAGAGTTAATATATGTCTAGTTCATGGAGAGTTAATAAATGTCTAGTTCATGGAGAGTTAATATATGTCTAGTTCATGGAGAGTTAATATATGTCTAGTTCATGGAGAGTTAATAAATGTCTAGTTCGTGGAGAGTTAATATATGTCTAGTTCATGGAGAGTTAATATATGTCTAGTTCATGGAGAGTTAATATATGTCTAGTTCATGGAGAGTTAATATATGTCTAGGTCACGGAGAGTTAATATATGTCTAGTTCATGGAGAGTTAATAAATGTCTAGTTCATGGAGAGTTAATAAATGTCTAGTTCATGGAGAGTTAATATATGTCTAGTTCATGGAGAGTTAATATATGTCTAGGTCATGGAGAGTTAATATATGTCTAGTTCATGGAGAGTTAATATATGTCTAGTTCATGGAGAGTTAATAAATGTCTAGTTCATGGAGAGTTAATATATGTCTACGTCATGGAGAGTTAATATATGTCTAGTTCACGGAGAGTTAATATATGTCTAGTTCATGGAAAGTTAATAAATGTCTAGTTCATGGAGAGTTAATATATGTCTAGTTCATGGAGAGTTAATATATGTCTAGGTCATGGAGAGTTAATACATGTCTAGTTCATTGCGAGTTAATAAATATCGGGAACTTGTGAACAGCTGCCTGGGACAGATAACATAAACATTTTAAAATCAAAAACACCTTCTATAGTAATTTACCGTAACACATTGTTTTGACTTTAAGAGTTTTAAGCAAGGGTATGACACTGTGGTTGTAGCAAATATAAACGGGTTAAGTGGGTAAGGCATCTAAGACAGGTCTAGCAAACCGGTAGGGAATTTACTAGATCGTAGACAATACTGCTTACAAATCACGAAGGAAATAGGAAAGGCGCTAGTCACCGCCGCTGGAACTTCAATCACTCCTCCCCACGCCGCTTTACGCCATAAGTGGAAGACAGCAACAACAACAACAACAACAGCCTATTTGGGAATGGCAGGGCAACGCAACAGTTTACCTGTTCTTATAAGCAACCAAGCCATCAAACACTCGAAGCCAGCAAGGGTCCAATCAGCATAAATCTGAACCAGGTAGAGGGAGGGTATCGCTACTGTATATTAAACTATTATTACTGCATTTATGTGTGCTGGTGCCCAGCGGGGATATTAATGCAGGATTAGGTCGTTTTCTCTGTCCACATCAAGTGTAGGCATTTGGTTTGTACACTCAGTCAATACAGACCGCTCTTCACCCCTAACACACCAGTCTGTTTCAACGGAGTGTGGGCTAGAGGTGTAGTTAAACCCAAATACTACAGTCAAGCAGTTTAATTAATTTTAATTTCCAAGAGGTATAGATAATCAGCAGGTAAAGATGACGAGAAAGTAAAGGCAGCCTTAAAACAACGATAGCCAGAAAGTAAAGATTCCAGAAAGTAAAGATAACCAGTAAGGAATGACAGTCAGAAAGTAAAGAAAGTCAGCTTGTATAGTCAAAAACTAAGAATAGTCAAGATTGGCCAGAAAGTAAAGATAGCCAGAAAGTAATGATACCAGAAAATAAAGATAGCCATAAAGTAAAGAAAGCCAGTAAAGATAGTCAGCAAGTACAGAAAGTAAAGGTAGTCAGAAAGGAATGACTCAATGTAAAGAAAATAAGCTGGCATAGTAAAAATCTAAAAAATAGTCAAGATAGACAGAATGTAAAGATAGAAAGTAAAGCTAGAAAGTAAAGTAAAGCTAGACATAAAGTAGGAATAGCCAGAAAGTAAAGCTAGATGGAAAATAAAAGTAGCCAGAAAGTAAAGATAGTCACAAAGAAAAGATAGCCAGAAAATAAAGATAGCCAGAAAAATAGCCAACAGGAAAAGAGACAGAAATTAAAGATAATCAGAAAGTAAAGCTAGACAGCAAGTAAAGATAGCCAGAAAGTAAAACTAGACATAAAGTGTAGATAGCAAGAAAATAAAGCTATATAGAAAGTAAAGATAGCTAAATAGTGAAGCAAGACAGACAGTAAACATAGCCAGAAAGTAAAGATAGCCAGAAAGTAAACCTAGACAGAAAGTAAAGCTAGACGGAAAGTAAAGATAGCCAAAAGGTAAAGCTAGACAGAAAGTAAAGATAGTCAGAAAGTAAAACTAAACAGATAGTAAAAATGGTCAAAAAGTAAAGTTAGACAGAAAGTAAAGCTAGATAGAAAGTAAAGATAGCCATAAAGTAAAGCTAGGCAGAAAGTAAAGCTAGACAGAATGTAAAGATAGCCAGAAAGCAAAGATAGCCATAAAGTAAAGCTCGGCAGAAAGTAAAGATAGCCAAAAAGTAAAGCTAGACATAAAGTAAAACTAGGCAGAAAGTAAAGCTAGTTGAAAGTAAAGCTAGGCATACAGTAAAGCTAGACAGAAAGTAAAGATATCCAAAAAGTAAAGTTAGCCAGAAATTAAGCTAGACAGAAAGATAAGATAGCCAGAAAGTAAAGATAGCCAAAAAGTAAAGACAGCCATAAAGTAAAGACACAGACACTGATTATGTAAATGATAGGGGAGTATGGTTAATTAAATCGTCATCGGTCAAGGATTAAATGTGAAGTTAGGAGGTCCAACCATTAAAATAGACGACGCTCTTCCACGTCTAGAGTTGTACTGGGTATATGGTGCTAGTCCTATACTTTAGATCAACCAGCATTCGATGGACTGTTCTGTTAGTTGCATATCTGTTACATTATGTTGCAGTCAACCCCAGTATATTTTAGCTGTTTGTGATTTCTTGGCAAGTTTAAGTTCAGTAGTTTACCATTGATTTCTGAACGTCCGGCACTCATACCTGTATGAAACCAACGCAGGGCGGTCGCCTTCAAAATCACCCGCAGCTGTGATTCGAACGCAGTATGTGGGATAGCGAATTGGGCCAGGAACTACTTGGCCATGGCGCCTGTGTGGTCAATATAACGAGTCCTGCCTTCACTTCCCATGACATTTCCTGGTACACATTTGAGGTTGGGCCGGCTTGGGACCCCAGGTCACTTTAACACAACTTGGTCAATGACAACGCACATAGAGATGAGGTAAACGCACGCAGAGATGAGGCAAACACACGAAGAGATGAGGTAAACGCACACAGAGATGAGGTAAACGCACACAGAGATGAGGTAAACGCATACAGAGATGAGGTAAACGCACACAGAGATGAGGTAAATGCACACACAGATGAGGTAAACGCACACAGAGATGAGGTAAACGCACACAGAGATGAGGTAAATGCACACAGAGATGAGGTAAACGCACACAGAGATGAGGTAAACGCACACAGAGATGAGGTAAACGCACACAGAGATAAGGTAAACGCACACAGAGATGAGGTAAACGCACACAGACTGAAGCGTCTATGCGTCATGGAGGGACATCTGGCTGGGGATTCTGTGACAGAGTCAGGGGTGAGGGCAACAATGAGCAGAAAGAAGCCTATAGGCCTGTAATCTCAACTATCACTGTGGCTTTGAGGACGCTCGCTGCTACTGAATTCACTCACTGTTCCATCCCTGTGTATAATTCCCAGTCTGTACGGACAACTAATGATACACAAAGAATGCTCTGGTGGATTCAGAAAATAAACCCTAGTGCATTTTTAAGCTAAAATTAATATAAGACCCGGTCTTATTATCGGGGAAACGCGGTACTAGATAAAGATAGGAATGTTTTCGCTCGCTTTGAATTCGAGTGTAGTCTACACTGGACATATTTTTATGTGTGGATTAGCTTTTCCTATAACCAGTGTCCCTCGACATCAGACGAACCCACTCCGACTTCTGAGGTGCGTGTAATGTACGTTCCAAAGTCAAGGACGAGAGGTCAATACTTTTTGTCCAACTGATCGGTGTAAGGGTTGAACCCGCTACTCCGCCATTGGCATACCGGAAGTTTAAGAGCGAACGCTCTTATCTATCGGCCCATGCCGATCTCCTAAAGTTAAAAATGAAAAATTTGGCATGTTTTGTTAAGCAAGCAAAAGTAAAAGACTTTTTTACAGGGTCATAATGGATGCACTGTTCCCTTCATGGTGGAGTGGGAATCAATGAGGGGGTGGATCTGTTGGCTTCAAGAGCTCTAGTAATTGGAACACTCGCGATAAACAAAGTAAACTGACCTCTAACCAGGGAGCCGTGGTAGAGTTATGCTAGATGCTTGCCAGTTGAGTTGAGTTGGATTAAGAACCGACATCACTGCACTCAAGATATTCCCATACGTGCTCCGTCCCCTCGTTCAACAGCCAGTGAAGAGTCATACTACTAATCGTTCTCATTGCTATCTGATTTAAAGTTCTCCCGGTCGTCCCTCTCAGTTTTGAGATTCTTCCAGAATCCCTGCCGATTTCCCGCAATCTTATTCTTTCCACATACGGGTTCTCAATCTGTTCCCCAGCCTTCTCCACCTGGTCCCACAAGCTCACGACCACCTCCCCCTTGTCCATAGGTAATCTACCACCAAGAGGTGCATTCCCTGCTAGCCCATCATGCTTGCCAGCCGAGCCGGTTGTTATGGGGTGGAATCTGTATCGAGAGGAGTTGTTTAAAATAAATTTACCACGATTCCCGTGTCAACCAAGCCTAACCGTGGAAACAGGACAGTCCTAGGAAGTAATGGCGGCCGGCGTGATACTCATCACATCACCTTTTGTCTATACAAATATGGGTCAAGCAAGATGTGGACGGTGTGGTACAAGGCGTTTGAAAGCGTCTTTTGACTGACCACCCAATAACTATATATAACGATTGCTAGTCGAACACTGACAGAAGGAGCAACATATTCAGTCATGCTTGAGATAGGATTCGTGTGGTTCCAGCCAGGAGCCACATATGGGGGACGAATCCGAAGTGATTACAAGCAATATGTAACTGGAACCCTCAACATCAACACCTTGCTATATTTGCGGAGGGAGATGCAGCTTCTATGGGTTTGCCCGGAGAGCTGTTATGTCGATTCTTCTCTAATCATGAACCATTGATAATTGAATGTTCAAATGAAAAAAAAGATCAACATGTAAAAACCTGGGTAGAAGACCCTGGTGGAGTTCATTAAAATCGGCATGCAGATGACAATATTTAAAATAGAACCAGTCACTCTAGCACTATATGTAGAAGGAGTATTAACAATTGCACAGAATTGAGCAAGTAACTGGCGGTAGGAAGGCAGGCAGGAAGGAAGAAGAAGAAGGAAAAGAAGTAGAAGGAGGAGAAGAGGGACTAGGGCTGTCGGAGACGGATGATAAAGACGTGAAGAAAAAGAAAGGAAGAGGAGGAAGAGCGGGAGAAGGGGGAGTGAAGGAAGAAGAAGAAGAAGGTAGTGATGACGTGATGATGGTGATGATGTTGATTCAATTTATGTGGTAGTAAAATAACTTGTTTTGTACCATATAGCGATACAATAATACCGAGTTGCTAGTACTTATAATACGACAACCGCTCGCGTAGTTGCTTCACCGTCACTTAATAAATAACATAAAGAAGCTAGGGTTAAACCACATACACCTGTTTTGATTGTGTGACCGAGGAGTTCAAGTAAGTTGCCAAGAAGATAAATCTATGAGCTAAAAAGGTTTCAGGTAAACTACCAAGAAGATAAGCCATTGTGACAAAAGGTGTCAAGTAAATTATCAAGAACCATTGGGTCAGAACGCTTCAAATAAATCCCCAAGCAGATAAAACATTGAGCTAAGGAGTTTCAGTTAAATTACAGAGAATGTATATCAATCAACTAACACAATGTGAGGGCATTTATCCGAAGGATACACCAAAGAGCCGAAAAAGATGTTAGATTCTTCTCTCCTTCCTGTTCTGCCTTTTATCACACATTGTAGTATATGCCCTCAACCACGCCTTCCTGTCTTGTGCCATCTCATGTAGCTCCTACCATCTTCTGTCCATGTTATCAGTCTGTCTATGAGTCTCTTCTACAAGTGTTTTAGGACCCCCGTCTATTTCTTTTGCCCTGTGGGTTCTATAAAACTTATAATATTACCAGGATTCATTACAGTATATGTATCCTATCCATTGCCATGGTCTTTTGATACAATCTGGAATGTGCTTAGTTCTGTCAATAAGTTCCCTCAAATTAGTGATTAGAAATCGACGTGACACATGTTCCCTTTCCCTGTCCGCTGGCATTTTTTTTTCAGAAACTCAAATAATGTGTGCAGTAATTCAGGTGAGACTGTTTATTCTGGTTTTAATAGTTTCTATTGTTATAATATTAGACCAGCAGCTGTCCTATGCTTCCGGAGATTTATAGTTGTACCAGTTTCTTCACTGAATCGTTTCTCACTGTTGATATCCAACTCTACTTACGCAGACTGAATAGCCCGAGGGTCTGTTAGTACTGGTCTATTCAGAATGTCCCCAAAGTATTTGTACCATCTGTACATTTTAGTTTTACCGTTGCTGAGTACTTTCCCAGTACCATTATTTCATTATATTTTAGATGGTTATATTTTCATGCTAGTTCCCTTGTGTTGTTCTAAAGGTCCCCGGTGTTTCTTTTCGCTACTGTTACATGTGCCTCTTATGTTAGGTCTTCTAAATAATGTTTTTTTTTTTTTTCTGTTACCCCCTCCCATTCTCTGTCTAACTAGTAGTTCTGGTTTTGATACTGTTTAAATCTTTGTCTTTTCTATACATTTCTTCTATTTTTAAGGGATTTGGTTGTTATGCTTGCTTTATGTTTCCGATCCTCTTTTCTATAGACTTCTATACATGATATGTTCCAAATGCTTTACCTACGCTGTAGGAGCCTTCAATACTTACTTCGTCCTTTTATAGGACTGTGACCATAAATTGTTCCTTAGTTTCTTGATTTTTTAGTTATCCTACATTGTATTGATTTAAATGCTTATACAAATATGTATCTCATACTACATGTTCAGCTTTATTTTATGATCTGCACCTCTTAAACTTTTCACGTCATATAGAATTGATCTACTTTTCTTATTAAGATGGATAAGTTGAAAAATTACTGTGTGTTTCATTGTCTAGTGATGTACATTTTGTTTTATGTAATCTTTTACGTGGAGAAAAAAACAATTCCTCCTAGGATGCACTGATTCACTATGCAAAAATGGTTTAATATTGTTTTCTTTCATTACGCAATTCGATATTTCCCCATCATGTCTTCATGCTCGTGTTTTCCGAGCCTATCTTGACATAAAGGTTACTATCAAATCTTGATATTATCATTTTCATTTCCTATAGTCCTTTGAAGTTTAATATACAATTCTTCCTTTACCAATTCATTCTTATTATCTATTGGTGCATAACAGTATGTCGTATTCATGTTTACTTTCTTTCCTGTGGTTCTAAATAGTGCTGTTATTATTCTAGAACTCCCTGCTTGCAACTCTGCTAGTGCTTTCTTGGTCTCTTCAGACAGCATTAGCGCTACTCCATCACTGTAACGGATTGTTTCCACTTTGTAACATGAAAACAGCACTGTTTCATGTAACATGAGAACAGCACTGTTTCACATGTGGTTAGAAATGTGTTGTCTTTTCCACTCCATTTTGTTTGGCATATTCCCCGGATATCAATTTTTTAACATTTCATTTACCCTTATCCTTGGGCTATCTTTCCCACAATTCACACATAGTTCTAACATTCCAAGAACAAATTCTGGAGATTTGCCAGGTGAAAAGAGAGAAAATGGTCTTTCCAGACTCTTTACAGTGGTCCCCGCATCACATGATACTTCTCCTAAGGAAAAGCTCCTTTCATCTTGGTTAACTGGGTGATTTTCTTGTCCTTTTCTTTAGGGTTGTTCATGGTTGGTTGGATTTTGCAGCTGCAATTGTCTACAGCATGCGGTAGCCGGTTCACACCAACCCTCCTTCGTGGCCTCTGTCCACGTGTATGGTATGTTACAGATTACTATTTGTTATTTCAATTATGAGCCTCAGTAATACACCAACTTCCATATACATTAACAGGATAACTCATTCAGGCATAAGGGCCATGTAGACTATGAAGAAAATAACCTAATGAATTTCGAATGGTTTACTATGACGATCTATGCAGTATGTCCCGGGAAGATCAGCCTCAGGCGTATTACCACGAAGATAAACCGATGAACTACATAGCCTTACTTCTCAATGTGAATGTGTCCCTTGACTTCAGCACGCTGTATAGTTGTTACTGCCACCAGCCCTGCCGTGTGTCGTCGTTAGATCCAACAGATTGTGTTGCCTGTCATAACACAGTCACGTGTACTCAACTGCTGCACACAGAGCCTTATAGCTCATTTGACTTCAAACACCAAAATAACCCTAGGCTTTAGGAAATCAAGATCATATTCAAACTACCAGCAAGGCGTTTTAATTAAAATATTCATTGAAGCGCAAAAACAGATATTTTATAGACCGTGAACTATAAACAAATACAAAGACAATATAATATTTCGATACAATACAGGCGGAGAATCCACAAAATGTTATCTAACAACTGATATTAATTTTAACTGTTATTTGTCGAGACTCCTGTCTTTTCCACTTTTCACATTGGGCAGTGGGGAGCATTTTGTGTGATATTCACTGGCACAGGAATGGAGCATAATGGGGACGACCCATTGCTGTGAAGTTGGAACTGCGACTAACTAACTAACTAATTAATTTTAACGAAATCATACTTCTTCCTAATCTTAATTTTTCTTGTTCTCCAACTATCATTGTTATTACTATTGCTACCTGCTTGATTCCTTGCGCTTCAGATATCAATATTATTATTGCAGGTAGATAGACGTCCATGCGTGTAGGTATATATATATATATATATATATATATATATATATATATATATATATATATATATATATATATATATATATAGTAGATATTATTGTGTACATTAATATATCTTTCGTTGCTTTATTCTTTGTCTTATAAGGCGGGTATATAATTAATGGCTTCATTTTAACTGTATTACTACGCACGTGTATTCTGCGTATGAGTGTGTGTGAAGTGTCTTGCTAACTGACCTTGGCGATTATTCAAAATAGCATGTATAGTTATTGTATGCGTGTGTGCGCATGTGTGTGCATGCAAAGAAGCAGTATGGCGGATCAGTACAAAACATTAACTGTCCATTCTTAACGACAAACGGCAACCATTCCTCGTAACTGAATGTATCTTTTAGTGGTGTTCATTTGTTGTCACAAAATATAGCAATTATTACATGGATGCTGTTTACTTACTTCGCACGACCTTCTTCAAATGCACACAGTTATCACATGGGTTGATAACCTCCAGTGTGATTTAGTACCGCTGAGATGCTCTATCTAACACAAAATAAAATGATACAAACAACACGAGACGCTATATTGCAGCGAATATGAACCCGTTATTTTCAAATACGGAGCTGATCCACGAGTCTGGTGATCGAGTGAGATGGCAAAACAAGTCCGCCCACACTTATCGGCATGGCACATGATGGATGGATGGATGGTTTTCAAATATTTTAAAGAATTCTTGCGCGGATGCTATGAATTCAGCATCTTTTAAAAGACCTAACTCGCGAAACTAGTTCAGCTATACTCAACATCTTACGAAATTAGGAAGCAGAACAAAGTACACGCATAGCATATCATTTTAGTAAGAACATAATATTTCCGCGTACACAGCTATCAATGAACTTGATAAGAATTTGAGGGAACACGCTTTGAATCTAAGTCTAAACTTTACATTATCGGATTGCAATCGCTGCGCCACAGTTAACAACTGTAGCGATAATAATTACCACTGTAATAAATATCACATAGAAATATCACAATCTACATAAAATGTCTGCGACATGTCACCAAACGGTAATACAGTCCCCCCGCTATCAAATACCTGTAGATGTTTGTGTCTGTTAACTTATACTGCACAAGGCAAATCTGAAACTCTGCTGCAGGAAACCGTTTGACGATAATATTAAAACGAAATTGAGAAAGGCTACTGTCACCACACAAACTATCTTACAAACACACTCTCTATCTCTTCCAGGGATCTTTGAAAAGAAGTGAGCTGAGGGAAAACATGTCACCCCCTTTAACTGTCGTTTCCCTCCCACCAGGAGACCAGTTTGTAGCGGGCGACGTCGAATTACGGCTGATTCGTGGATTCTTACACCCTTCAAACACCACCATCATCGCCACGACAGACTGCAAAAGCAGAATCGAGTCTTAAGACATCCGTCATTTGCCGCGACACCTGAGCTATGTGTCACTCTCTTCACAGTTGCGCGCTTCCCATTGGTTCCCTGTTCTGAAGTTTGATACGCCCCAAGACGATCCCAGCAGCAGGAATATTTGCATTTTCCCCGGATGGTTGTCTTCTTCAACCAAATATGATTATACTGGTTGAGTTCGCAAGATCTTTTCACAGAAGCTTTTTGGCCGTGCCTGTAAGTGAGATCTGATTTAGAAGGTTGTTCATTTTCAAGTCTATATTCGACGCAGACGACAAAGAAAATTCACATTCTACGTTCACATAGCAATAGTAAACTTGCCCAGTAAATCACAAATAGCCAATAAAGGCTGGGATTGATTGCAATGTCTTGTAAAAGGGTTATGTGTTATTTTTTTTAAAACTTCTCCTTGTAGTAGTGCATGCCGTGTGGCGTCTGTCATCATGTCTGTCCACAGACTAGTCTGTCATCATGTCTGTCCACAGACTAGTCTGTCATCATGTCTGTCCACAGACTAGTCTGTCATCATGTCTGTCCACATACTAGTTTGTCATCATGTCTGTCCACAGACTAGTCTGTCATCATGTCTGTCCACAGACTAGTCTGTCATCATGTCTGTCCACAGACTAGTCTGTCATCATGTCTGTCCACATACTAGTTTGTCATCATGTCTGTCCACAGACTAGTCTGTCATCATGTCTGCCCACAGACTATTCTGTCATCATGTCTGCCCACAGACTAGTCTGTCATCATGTCTGTCCATATACTAGTCTGTCATCATGTCTGTCCACTGACTAGTCTGTCATCATGTCTGTCCACAGACTAGTTTGTCATCATGTCTGTCCACAGACTACTCTGTCATTACGTCTGTCCACAGACTACTCTGTCATTACGTCTGTCCACAGACTAGTTTGTCATCATGTCTGTCCACATACTAGTTTGTCATCATGTCAGTCCACTGACTAGTTTGTCATCATGTCTGTCCACTGACTAGTTTGTCATCATGTCTGTCCACAGACTAGTCTGTCATCATGTCTGTCCACAGACTAGTCTGTCATTACGTCTGTCCACATACTAGTTTGTCATCATGTCCACTGACTAGTCTGTCATCATGTCTGTCCACATACTAGTTTGTCATCATGTCCACTGACTAGTTTGTCATCATGTCTGTCCACTGACTAGTTTGTCATCATGTCTGTCCACAGACTAGTCTGTCATCATGTCTGTCCACAGACTAGTCTGTCATTACGTCTGTCCACATACTAGTTTGTCATCATGTCCACAGACTAGTCTGTCATCATGTCTGTCCACAGACTACTCTGTCATTACGTCTGTCCACATACTAGTTTGTCATCATGTCCACTGACTAGTCTGTCATCATGTCTGTCCACATACTAGTTTGTCATCATGTCTGTCCACATACTAGTTTGTCATCATGTCTGCCCACAGACTAGTCTGTCATCATGTCTGTCCATATACTAGTTTGTCATCATGTCTGTCCACAGACTAGTCTGTCATCATGTCTGTCCACTGACTAGTCTGTCATCATGTCTGTCCACAGACTAGTTTGTCATCATGTCTGTCCACATACTAGTCTGTCATCATGTCTGTCCACAAACTAGTTTGTCATCATGTCTGTCCACATACTAGTCTGTCATCATGTCTGTCCACATACTAGTTTGTCATCATGTCTGTCCACTGACTAGTTTGTCATCATGTCTGTCCACAGACTAGTCTGTCATCATGTCTGTCCACATACTAGTTTGTCATCATGTCTGTCCACAGACTAGTCTGTCACCATGTCTGTCCACAAACTAGTTTGTCATCATGTCTGTCCACAGACTAGTCTGTCACCATGTCTGTCCACAAACTAGTTTGTCATCATGTCTGTCCACAGACTAGTCTGTCATTATGTCTGTCCACTGACTAGTTTGTCATCATGTCTGTCCACAGACTAGTCTGTCATCATGTCTGTCCACAAACTAGTGTTTCTTGCTCTGCCAATCATTTCTGATACCGATGTCCCTCCATGCCATGATATCAGACTACCCAGCATCTCTCTCTCTCTCTCTCTCTCTCTCTCTCTCTCTCTCTCTCTCTCTCTCTCTCTCTTGGTTTCTCCCTCCACCTCTTCTCCTCCTCTCTAACTTTCCTGTTGTGAAGACATACCGGCGTTCCCCTCTCCCATGCTCAAAGAATATCCACTTCCTCCGTCTGATGCCAGCAAATAATTCTCTTTTTGAGTTAACTTCCTTCAGTATATCTTCGTGGCTATTTCTATCCATCCACAATGTTAACATTATTCTGTAAAACCACGTTTCTACAGCTTCTACATAATTTCTGACTGTTCTACTCATTATCCACGATTCGCTTCCGTACACCAGGATTGGTTCAATGTAGCTCTGAAAAACTCTTTTCATCACATCGATTGACAAAGATAAATTGCGGAGATTATTGTTTCATTTGTTAATGACTTCTTATTACAACCAATTCACTTTCATTTGATCAATGGCTCATAATAGATCATAGACTGATTAATGACTCATTATAACAGTCAGCTTACTGTGGGTTTATCAGCATCATCATCTTCCACTTTTGCTGTCAAGCGGCGTGGGGAGGAATAGTTGACATTCCAGCGACCGATGGGTGGCACAGGGTAGTGTCATTCCGTGTGATTGTACAATGCCTTTAATGTCAATCCATGTTCTTCTCGGGCGTCCTCTTTCTTTCGTATCAGATCTTCTTTTATTTAGCGTCGTTACTGGTAGTTGATGGTTTTGCATTCTAACAAGATGTCCGAACCATGTGAACTTCTGCCTTTCAATAAATGTGGCTCAGGGTGTTGATCCCGCTGTCCGTCTGATAACATCATTTCTTACTCTATAGTTCAGTTGCAGTTCTATGGGTTGATCAATGACTCATTATAACAGTCAACTCAATATAGTTGATCAGTAACTCATTATAACTGTCAAGTCACTATGAGTTGATTAATAACTAATTATAACAGTCAACTCACTATGGGTTGATCAATGACTCATTATAACAGTGAACTTAATATAGTTTATCAGTAACTCATTATAACTGTCAAATCACTATGAGCTGATTAATAACAGTCAACTCACTATGGGTTATCAATGGCTCATTTTGAAAGTAAATCACTATAACATAAATAAATAAGATGTCCCAAACCATGAAACTGAAATTTGTTTGTGATATCACAGGGCCATCATACTGCGTAGGCCTGTGTGCAAGGAGAAATAAATGGTCAGCCTTTTCCTCTGTTGGCGGACGACGAACGTGGGAGTCGAACCCTCCCTCGTCCGACGGCGCTGATGACATTATTAGCGCAGCTCCTACCAGCAAACTAACTCGCGCGCCACGCCCAATGACTCCTGGTAACTAATTCACCTTAGCCTGTTCTCACAGCTTCAAATTTCTTCATCTGTTGCT
The DNA here is from genome assembly GCA_963921405.1 of Cepaea hortensis. Taxonomy (NCBI): domain Eukaryota; kingdom Metazoa; phylum Mollusca; class Gastropoda; order Stylommatophora; family Helicidae; genus Cepaea; species Cepaea hortensis. Next base: position 37,968,939 of record OY992882.1, read on the forward strand.
GCCTTTCGTATCCCAATGGAGCATAGACTCTCAACCGAGTCAAGCCAACAATGTGTTGGCTTGCCCATGACTTGTTAGATTCTGTGACTAAAGTGTTCTACTGGAAGAGGCAATCAGTGCTTGACCAACCCTACTTAGATGCCTCCTGTGACGCGCATGGCAAATTAGCATGGTATTATACTTTGCTTCTTTGGTGGCTCCGGTCACGCACGAGAGACTGCTTGATTCATCAACGGCATGTGCCCTGTCAACGGCGTAGATGTTCCTGTGAACCCACACATCTCCGACTCTGATGTGCTAGTTCAAGTCTCTTAGAGATATTCGTCCATGTCATCATCACAGTCCATCCAGCATCATGTCTTAGAGATATTCGTCCATGTCATCATCACAGTCCATCCAGCTTCATGTCTTAGAGATATTCGTCCATGTCATCATCACAGTCCATCCAGCATTATGTTTTAGAGATATTCGACAATGTCATCATCACAGTCCATCCAGCTTCATGTCTTAGAGATATTCGTCCATGTCATCATCACAGTCCATCCAGCATTATGTTTTAGAGATATTCGACAATGTCATCATCACAGTCCATCCAGCATTATGTCTTAGAGCTATTCGTCCTTGTCATCATCACAGTCCATCCAGCATTATGTCTCTCGGTCTTCCCCCGGCGCTTCTTCCACTGATCTTTCTTGTTATTGTTTGAAGTCTGTCTATCCTATTTGGCACTTTAAATCTTCCTGTCTCATCTGTTACTTTGGGAATGGCCGTAGCACACAGGCTAGATTGCTTGCCTGCCAGCTCAGTTGTCATGCTTGCGAATACATATCAAAGCGGAATTTTTATCTCAAGATGATAAAGCCTAAAGTGAGTATCTGGAAATGTCCTGGAAAGTAAAGGCGTGATATTGACCACATCACCAACCAGTAAGTGTTTATTGGGCTAAAACAAGTTAGCTACATGTCCTTTACATTGTATTGCAATCAATCCTGTCATTTATTCTGTTTGAATAGAGGGTGTCCCCTCTGAAGTGTCTCCATCTTGTCGTGGTAGAGGGGATTGCGTGTCCCAATGACCCCAAGAGCTTTGCCGACTGTAGCACAACTACATGTCTGACAGACCTTGGGATAGGGAACAGGCCAAGAGAGACACAGTCTGCTGCTCTGCAGATAGACTGAGGATATGCAGTCAAAGACCGAATCAGGCGCACGATGCCACTAATTCTTGGGCCGGACACATACTCTAAGATTTTCTACTGAGGGATATGACTGAACGTCTCTAAGTCAACATCCCTCGGATGTGAGAGCCGGGCCGATACTCACCCATTTCAAAATGGAGGTGAGATGTCAAGCCTGCTACATGCTTGGTCGGGACGCAGAGGTGTTTCCAAGGCACCAGGGCCGGGTTATATACTGGCCAAGACCTATTGACGCGTCCTCGTCGAGCGTCCTGGGCAACAGGTCCCTTTGGGGTCCTGGCTAAGGTCAATAGGATCGCCGATTCCTCCGAAGTCAGAGAGTGTCTGCCTGTACGGCGAGGAACCACCAGTCTGCACATCAATAAGCCAGACATGGGACAATGGATACTCATGCAAACCTCAGGTCCTGTATGACATCACACTGATGTTGGACAACAGGATGTCTTCATCCGACATACAGGACTTTGCGTTGGAGCTCAAGCCAACGAACACAAGCAAGCAAGCAAGCAAGCACATGCTTGGTGAAGATACTTGTTCGAAGGCTTTCATCCGAGGGATAAGAGGGATCCCCGGGCGAGAGAGCCTGGCCGTTACTCGCTCTCTGTTGCATGGAGGTAACGTGCTGAGCCGGCAGCACATGTAGCCTACCTCCTGAGAGTTACTAAAGGTGGAAAAGCGTCCCAATCGCGCGCAGTGGTTACGATGCAAGTCTGTACTAGAGCTCACTGGGTGAACGTAATCAAAGGTGGAAAAACGTCTCATTAACACGAAATGGAACGCTTGGCTAGCGAATCCATCACGTAGAAGTCCGAAGCGAAAGCTTGCTGAGGGGATGCCATCTGCAGACTGACCGTTCCTGGTCTGTGCTATGAGCGGCCAGGGACGACCGAAATGCCCAATATATGGAAGGAGAAATTAAAGCAGCCATGAGCAGGACACGGCTATTCCTTTAGTGAGCCTAGTCTCAGAGCGCTATGTACCGGCTCTGCAATTATGGAAGCCCCCCTGGATGGCGGAAAATGCCCATGGACTGTCACTGCCTTCCCTTGAGGGCTGACCATAAAGTCGTTGGCCGTTCTAACTTGCTCAGCAGAGATGTGGACGACACTACAGCAGTAAGAGTCGACTGTCCCTCGAAACCACGAGAAGGCAAACCCGTTTACCAAACGCCCGCTGAAGACGGATGTGAGGGCCTAAAGGTGCTAATAAATCAGGCACAACGCAAAAACGTCGGAGTGTAATGTCCCTCGTATCCGGAAAAGCTCTGACTATCTTGTCTTCTGGCTGGAACAGCTCTGACTATTTTGTTTTCCGGCTTGAACAGCTCTGACAATCTAATCTCTCGGGCACAGTGTCCGAACCGAAAGCTCGCTTAGTGGAAGTCGGCTACAGACTAACGTTTCTTGGTTTGTGCGGGGACCGGCCTGCGACGAACGGAATGCCCAATACATGGAAGTGAGAAATTAAAGCACCCATGAGCAGGACGTGGCTATTCCTTGAGTGAGCCCAGTCTCAGAGTACTATGTGTCGGCCCTGAAATTATGGAAGCCCTTCTGGATGGCGGAAAATTCCCATGGACTGCCCTGCCTTCCCTTGAGGGCGGACCGTAAAGTCTTCGACCGTTCTAACTTGACCAGCTGGGATGTGACGGCACCACAAAAGTGAGAGTCCCCCCAGGAATGCTAACCTGGCCTTTAAAAAACGCACTCAAAAGTCGGATTTGTTGGCCTAAGGGTCTAGGTTCAAGGGTGCATAACAACACACCGCAATTACATCTGGGGAAGAAAAAAAAACACTCTGGAAGAACGCAGAAGAAAAAGAAAAAGAAGAATAGAGGGTGTAAAAAAATGATATGTTGTTTACTTAGTTTTATGTGTGACTTTAACCCATTCACTCCCCGCTACCGTCTGACCCGACGTGTAATTATGTTAATGGTGAAACTGCCTGGGACTGAAAGCTTTAAGGCTCAGTAGTGGCGAGCTCGCTAGCGATGTTGATAGCGAACTGAGATGGTAATGCCATGAGCACGGACGGTCGCCGGTTCTACACCTGGGCTCGTCGCTTGCTGAAGTGAGGACAAATTTATCACCCAATCCTCCTTGCTCTCGGCCATATTTTGTCCACGAAGAGGTACATCGTTTGGCCTAGAGGAGGAACATAGTTAGGCCTATGAGGAGGTACAGCATGAGGCCCATGAGAAGGTACAGGTTTAGGTCTATGATGAGGTACAGTCTTAGGTCCATGAGGAGATACAGGTCTATGCTTATGAGGAGGTACAGGTCTAGGCCCATGAGGAGGTACAGGTCTAGACCTATGAGGAGGTACAGGCTTATGCCCATAAGGAGGTACAGGTCTAGGCCCATGAGGAAGTGTACAAGTCTAGGCCCATGAGAAGGTACAGGCTTAGGCCCATAAGGAGGTACAGGTCTAGGCCCATGAGGAAGTGTACAAGTCTAGGCCCATGAGAAGGTACAGGCTTAGGCCCATAAGGAGGTACAGGTCTAGGCCCATGAGCAAGTGTACAAATCTAGGTCTATGAGAAGGTACAGGCTTAGGCCCATAAGGAGGTACAGGTCTAGGCCTATGAGACGGTACAGGCGTAGGCCCATAAGGAGGTACAGGTCTAAGCCCATGGAGCAATACAGTGTTAGGCCCAAGAGAGGATACGACGATAGGCCAGGAGGGGGCAAAACGCTAGGCCTATGAGAAAGTATTAACGACGGGCCAATGGGTCGCAATGGTTCAGATGGTACTACGTCCGCATCCGACTTCAGCAGACCTGGTTCGATTCATTCTGATGTACATTTTTACTAATTCAGACAAGGATGGAAACCTACTCCCTGATCCCGGGGTAGTGGATTGAACGTCTAGTCCTGTCCTACATAGGCGAAAAACTAGGAGCACCCACTTACACATTGCGCACATTAACAATCTCTCGGCAGTTGGAAATTGACAATCGTAAACAGAATAGCCGGCTGCTCACGTAAACTACAAAAATGAGGAAACCTACTCTTAAAAGAAGCCGGCTCTGTTGCGAAATGGTTACGAATGCGATTCGTAATCACACATATCGCGTTCGAAACGCAGCTGCTGGCAATTTGGAAGCAGACCGCCTTGTGTTGACTTCTGTACACTTGTATGAATGCCGGTCGTTCATTGCTTTTTGAGCGGCCGGCACACGTTGAATGGGAATCAGCGCAGAACGGTCTGTTGCGAATTAGCCTGCAGCTGTGTTTCAGACGTGGTATGCCGGATTACGAATTGCGTACGTAACCCCTTCGGGTTACCCCTTCGGTATGAAACCTGCTCAATAAATTTAGTCTTGAGAAAATAATGTGGCAGTTTCCCCTAGACTCCCACATTCGCATGATTGATTTATAACCTCGGCCTGTTATAGTAACACCTGACTGTCTCGACATGCGAGTGCTCTGCTCAGCTCAGGTACAGATGACCACTTATTACAGTGGATACTCCATCCTCGGAACTGAACTGGCCACATCGCTGTGCTGTCGACCTACCGCTAGCAGCTTCAGTTGGGGGATTGTCAATTTATCGAGCTGGGATAACGATGGCAGTTCTCTTACTCTCCAGTAAACTTTAGAAAACAAGAACCCTGTAGTGGAGAAACAAACATGCAACCCTGTCGCCTTTAATGGGGATCGATCTCAGGCTGCTTTGTTGCTTCACAGGGACACTTCACTTGTTGCTTCACAGGGACCAAGGTGCCGGTGGGGCACACTGGGATACCACGATAGTGACCACTACCCTTGTGTCATCCTGATCAAGAAAGACGGGGCCATGAGTCAAAGAAACAAGAGAAATGCCTTCCCGTACGACACCACTGGTCAAGACGCCATAAGCAAGATCAGAAGAAGGAAACTAACTTCCTCCCGTAGGAGACAAGAAAGATGGCTGCAGCCACCATGGTGGAATGGAGAGGTCGAGAAGGTGTGGCTGGGAAAGAGGCAGGCTGTCAAAGACTGGCAAAAGGCCAGAAAGGCTAACAAGCCACAGGTTGAGTTGGCGAACCTGAAGACTGAGGTCGTTAGGACGACGACTTTATTCAAATCCTGCGCCAAACAGGCCAAGGCCGACAAATGGGACGAGTTCTGCAGGAAGGTGTGCTCCGAGCAATCTCTTACGACATTCTGGCGCCTCCACAAGAGCATGAACGGTGATGCACAACGTAGGGGTATTCCAGACTTTCAAGGCACAGACCTCGCATGGAAAAAGTCGGATGCGGATAAAGGTAAGGCCCTTCTTGCACGCTACATAGAACAGACTGACCAGAAAGACGAGGCCGCCAGACAGAGGACCACAACAACACTCTCTCAGTTGTGCGAGGGGGTCGGGACAGACGAAGAATGGACAATCACAGTTGAGATATTGCGTGCGATGCTCAAGAAATCACCTAACACCGCCCAGGCCCAGACGGCATCCGATATGGTGACCTAATGGTGATATCAGATGATGACATGGAAGAACTGGCCAGAGAATTCAACACCAGTATCCAGAGGGGTCAGGTCAAAGAAGAATGGCTACACAGCTACTTGCTGCCGCTGCCAAAACCAAACAAAGACCACTCCAAGATAAGCGGCTACAGAATCATTACGATGCAGAATACTGTTGGCAAGCTACTGGAGAAAATTGTAGCACACAGACTTGCTTGAGACTTGGAACAGCTCGGCTGCTTCCCGCCCACACTTGGAGGATACAGACGCAACAAAGAGTCATGGCTGAATGCGGCGGTCTTTGCTCAAGATGTTTACGAAGGATTTCAGGTCAGAGAAGAGACATGTGCGGCCGCCATAGACTTAGAGGACGCATATAACAGAGTATCTTTCGAGCACTTGATGCAAACCCTCCTCAGACTGAAAGTGCACCCTCACCTTGTACGATGGATAGCTGCAGTTCTACTCCAAAGGAAGGTGGTGCTAAGATGCGGGAGTTGGTCTTCTGAGCCGATAACGATATGTCCAGGATTGCCGCAGGGTTCACCACTGTCACCAGTACTATTCAACGTGTATACGGTGCCGATCACTGAACAACAGTTGGATGGGAGGGGTAGGACTCTATCATTCGTTGACGACATCCTCGTGTATCGACAGGGTCGAGATAGACAGGCGGTTGCCAACTATATGCAGGGCGAACTAGATCGAATTTCCTCATGGTGTGCTGATGCCGATGCCCTTGTCAACCCTGCAAAGGCAACGGTTACATGGTTCTCACTAAACAACCATATTGTGAAAACAGACCTGCCGGCAGTAAGAATGGATGGGAGCATTCTGAGTAGAACCCAGTCAATGACATATCTTGGCGTGAGGCTTGATCGTAGCCTGTCCTTCAGAGATCATGTCGATTATGTCATAACGAAGGCTCGAAAAGGTTTGGCAGCAATGAGAGTCATGGCGACTGCCAATATCGAGCAAAGACTGCTATTACTTCTGTTCCAAGGACTTGTGCTTTCACGCATCGAGTATGCCCTGGCCATCCTCACTGTAAGCCCTACACAGATTGGAAGACTTGAAAAGGTACAAAACGAAGCCATGCGCATCATTTTGGGCTGCACGAGAGACACCAGCTGTGTAGCAATGAGATACCTCCTTGACTTCCCGACAATGGAACACAGGATCAAGATCTGGAGAGCTCGTGCATACTTAAAAATAAGTGCAGATGAGCAGCACCCTCTGCATGACGCTGTATTCAGAGAAAAGGGTGACAGGCTAAAGAGGGGCAAATCATGGATGGGTCGGGCGGAAGATGTCGTCGGACAGGTCTGCAGTCTTACCAGTATCAACCCCGGCAAGGAATGGGTGCCGGTGCCTCCAGCTTTCAAGTGTACCTTCTCCTGCATTATCACACTCGACAGACGGTGCAGAGAGCAGAACCCTGCCGCTGTCAATGCAGAGGTTAACGCACTCATCTATGATCACTCAGATAGCCCCGAAGTGCTCATCTATACAGATGGATCTGTTGTAAAGCAGCAGAGAAGTGCGTGGGCATTTACAGCCCGTTCAGCGGGCCGAACCGTTCAAGAATCCATAGGTGCCCACTCTATGACCACGAGCAGCAT
>OY992882.1:37981209-38002802 GCA_963921405.1 Cepaea hortensis
TTAGAGGTTAACAACCAAACATAATGTTTTTCAGCTAACAGCTTCTGTATCCTTCAACAAATCCTCCAACTTAATGGCAACACTTACTCGAGGTAATCGCGGGTCATCTTTACTCTCGTCACACAAAACGGCGGATGGCAAGCAGTTAAGTCCGTTAATGTCCAGTATTTTGATACTCAGCTGGTCAAATATCCAACGTCAGAAAACCACATTTCTAGTACGATGCAAACACCCATAGAGAAACTAGATAGGCAAGAATAATACAAGTAATAAACAACTGCAATACCCGACTGAAGCCAGTAACAAACGACCTGTACATAAGCGGACATGTGTTTTATATAATATTGAAAGATTGAAAACACACGCTGAATTGTACAGAGAATGAAACGATTGATGGGTTCTAGTACTACACAATGTGAAGCAATTAACTACACGCAGGTGCAACGTGTGGGAGCCGAGGTTGCGAAGAGGCCAGCACACTTGCCTGTCGCCCGGTGGTCGTTTGTTCGAATTCATGTCCAGCGGCTTTTCAAATTGAATTGGGCTTTCAGGACGACTCAGCCTAAAATGGGTACTAGGAAATTTACTGGGAGGTTAAGGCTGATTGGACTATACAAATCCGTGAAAAGGACTAATGCGATGTCTATGTTGTTTGTCCTTCAAGAATTATGATAACCATTTATTTCATCCAGCGGGGTTGAACGTATGGAGCTATGAGTTCTAAGATGGCTGATAAGGCCTATTTTGGCTTGAAATGTTCTTTGACAATGCGGGCAAAGAATGCTTGACGTTCCAGGAGGAGGATCTCCTGCATTGGTTTTTTTCTGTCCAGCCTTTTCTTCACAGCTCTTGCAGTCCTTTTTGCTTCACAAGTGACTGCACCCTTGCGCCGTGATGTACACCACGGATTTCGGTCTTTGGCAGCAGTCTCCCAAGTGTCATGATGAATTCCAAAAGCTTTAAGTGAGATCTTCTGAGTGTCTTTAAGTTTCCTCTGGTCGCCTTGAGAGCGTTTACCACAACGCAGCTCGTCGTATAAAAATTCGTTTAGGGAGCCTGTGATCTGGCATGCGAGTCAAGTGACCATCCCAGCGAATCTGATTCTTCATTAGTACAGTGTGGATGCTGGGCATGGACGCTCTTTCTATGACTTCAGTGTCTGGGATCTTGTCTTGCCATTTAATCTTCAGTATCTTCCTTAGGCAGACTGTGTGGAGGTGGTTTAATTTCCTAGCGTGTCGCTGATAAACAGTCCGATTTCACGATGTCTATAACGTTGACAAGGAACACACTGTATAACAAATATACACCCAGCATTACGAACAAGACAAATGCAACAGTATAATGTTCACAACGTCGACAGGGAGCACACTATAAATATAGCAAATATACATTCAGCATACGAACAAGACAATTGCAACACTATACATGCTATAGCTCTAGTTGAGTTGTTGAGTTGAGCTAAGAATCAATATCACTGCACTCTGGGCATTGCCATACGCGCTTCGTCCCCTCGTTCACCAGCCAGCGAAGAGTCATACTACTAATCGTTCCCACCACTTTCTTATTGAAAGTTATCCTGGTCTTTCCTCTCAGTTTTGGGATTCTTCCAGAACCCCTGCCGATCAACCGCAATATCATTCTTTTCACATACCTGTTCTCAATCTGTTGCCCCCCCCCTCTCCTCCCTCCGCCTTCTCCCCGTGGTCCCACAGATGCTCGACCACCGCTGCCTTGTCCATGGGTAATCTACCACCAAGTGGTTCATTCTCTGCCAGCCTATCAGTCTATTCACCCCCCCCCCCCCACCCCTCCCCGTACTCCCTTATGGCCATGGCAAAAAATCCATACATTTCTCACATTCTGTGACCTCTGAAGCGAGGTGAGCCATTCCACACGAAACATTCCTTTCTCCACCTTACTAAGCCCTGAGTCCGTAATGGATGCAATGTGTGTTGCTGTGGTCTCCACTAACCAACGGAATACCGCTGTTATTGCTTCCACCTCAATTCTCATGCTAGATGTCGTAGTCTCTTATGCCAGACTCTCCTTTTTCAAGGATCGTTTATTAGTCTTCGCGATGAAATCCCAGCCACTACGTCTGTTTCTCACCAATGACCAATCGGTGTACATCACTATGCCACCTTGATGCGCGTTACTCTGGATCAGTAGTTGCACCTCAACCTCTGTGAGCCTGCGGCCCATTCTCTGCACTCACGACCTAGTGTTAGTCCATCCATCCATCATGTGCCATGCCGGTAAGCGTGGGCGGTCATGTTCTGCCATCTCACTCGATCACCAGAGTCGTGGATCAGCTCCGTGTTCCTGTCTCGACCATGCCATGTGGCAAGTCTTAGTAGGGTACACATTATAAATATTAAACAATATACGCTCAGTATTATTAACTAAACAATAACATAAATATACATGTCTACAAAGTTAGCAGAGAACATACTTTACATAAACAAATATACACCCAGTATTACGAACAAGACTAGCACAAAGCTATAAATGCCTAAAACGTTAGCAGGGTTGTTGTTTTTTTTCGCATATCCTTTACAGGACATCGCTGTCAACACTAGCATTTCACCGCTGTCATTGATTTCTTGGCAAGATTACGCTCAGTAGTTTGCCATTGCTTTCTGAGCGGCCGGCTCACTTATCCCGTAAGTTACCAACGCGGCGAGAACAACTTTCAATACTCGCGCGCTGCGTTACCCTACGTGGATAAACGGGATTACCGAGAAAGTCGTTTAGTTCCTCGGTCAGGGAGACCGGCGTTAGCAGGGTACACACTATAAATATAAAACAGTACACACTCAGTATTACGAACTAGACAAAAAACATCAATATACATATCTACAACTTCTATACGGAGCACACTATAAATATATAAAGTAAAATCATCATCATGTGCCATGCCGATAAGTGTGGGAGGTCACGTTTCACTATCTCACACGATCACCAGAGTCGTGGATCAACTCCGCTTTCTTGTCTAGACCCTGCCATGCGGCCAAGCCTTCCTGATATTTACTTCTCTGTCTTCATCTTGTTCTTTTCCCCTCAGTCACAGGAGTACATTTTTGATGCGCAAAACATGTCTGTATACCTTATCGGCTTGTTTAATGGTGTATTTTTCATATTCATAATTCTTGTTCTTACAAGCAGAACAGTTTATAAGAAATATCTCAAACTGTGTTGAGAGGGTAGTAGAGAGCTTCGGAAGCCTGTCGCATACAGTGTAGGATGTGGGTTCTAATACTCGGTAAGGCAGGGATTCTCAATATATCTAAGGTGAAACAAACAAACAACACCCTATATCAGTGGGTCTCAACCGGTGGGGAATTTCCCCCCCCCCCCAGGGGGGATTTTTGGGGTTTCCAGGGGAGGGGGGGGGGATATGAAGATTATTTCAAGATCGCGTTAATACCGATTACTTGATCTTGTTTTTCCCTTCATACTTTACTTTTCTGTACGTCTCACCCTTCTATAATTCATTTTATAAAGTAAGTATACCCACAAATCACATTTATGTGGACGTCTAGACTTGTTTTTGTATGTGTTTCCATTATTACGTATACTGTGTAGGGGCGGGAGGGGGAATTTTTAGGTAGGAAATACGAAAGGGGGGGGGGGATGACGTTCTGAAAATATGGTGAAGGGGGGCACAGGCCAAATTTTTAAGTAGGAAATACGAAGGGGGAGGGGATGACGTTCTGAAAATATGGTGAAGGGGGGCACGGGCCAAAAAAGGTTGAGAACCACTGCTCTATACTGTACATCGTATGGCGCCCGGTGGGGGAAAGCAACCTTTACACTTTCCACCATTCAAAACCAATGATAATGCTTGTGCTGTAATGGGTTTCTTGTTTTGGTTTCTTTCAGAATTCCAGGAACATTTTGGTACGATAGACTTCCAATCTTTACAATCAATCAATCAATCAGGTGCCGTCTCCACAATGAAGGTGGGCTGCATGGATCTCCAACACTGTCTTTCGCCCTGACTGTACAATCTGTCAGACTGCCGTTCGTCCATCGCTTAATGTTATCTTCCCACTTGTATCGTTGTCTACCTCTTGATCGCTTGCCTTCAACTTACCTTCCAGTATGGTTCTTATAAGAGCGTTGTATCTTTTAACGTGGCCGAAATATATTTTCTTTTTTCATAAACTTCCTTTTCATTCCCATTTTTTTCTGGAAACTTCATATTTGATTGTTTTTGTTTCCATGAAATACATTTTCTTCTGTATATCCACTTCTCCGGTGCCTATATTCGACTTTCTGTTAGCGTTTTCTGAGCTATTAGGTAGTGTTGAAAATACATAACATTTGACAATTTTCATTTTTAATGCGGTGTTAATCTCTTTAGATGCTAACACTGATTTCATGTTGTTGAAAATATCTTTGGTCATTACTCTCCTCTTTTTGATTTCCATTTCACTCCTGCCATCATTTGTTATTACATGTACTTGTTACTTGTTCTGGTGTCTCCCCGTTATTGGTGGCCTCTCCTTTCCACTGTTAAATACCATATTTTTCGGTGTTTTTCTTTTTTTAAATATTAATATCTATGCCATATTCTACATGTTGTATGGTTACCTTTTCAGTTAGATTTTGTAACTTTTTACACTTTCTACACGTAACACTGTATCATCAGCATACCTAAGATTGTTTATGATTATTTCCTTGATATTAAGATTCTTGGTTATGATTATTTCATTGATATTAAGATTCTTAACACACCCTTCCTGTTACTCTTAATTTTAATTCGGACCAGATGAAGGCATGCCCCGAGAGTCGTGATGCGCCAGCGAATGTCCTTTTTGTTTTCGTTCTCTTAGCCAGAATAAGAGCTTGTCATTCCAAGTTTTCCGATAAAAAGCTAGTTTTGTGTGAACTGCGCAGATTTTGTTTTCTTTTTCTACACTCATCTCGCCTCTGCTTATTTTCTTAGGAAATTGAATCGCGATACATTAGCCAATCCTACGTTCCCATATCAATTATTACTATTGAATATGCGAAGAAAATAAAATAATACAACAGCAAACGCTGATAGGAAATACATTGAACAAGTTGTAATGTTTATGTTTGCTTTATGCGGACTCTGCGTAAAATGCTTCTTGTAATCTTTAATGCATAAAAATATCCTCTCAGTGAGATAGCCACAGATCTTAAGAACAGCAGACAAAAGAAACGCATACAAATACCTAAACTTAACAATATGGACGCAACTATTTAGTAATAAATCTGACTAGATAATTACATGAAACTTTTCAAGTTCTCTTTCAGTGGGAATGACTGTTAAGAAAACATTGAGGGCGATGATAGACGCATCAAAACAGACAGCTCGTAATAATGTAATAAATAAGCCAGGTAACAAAGGCAATTGAAGTCGTTCGAAATGTGGAGGTTTTTAATGTCGAATTATTTGTTGCTAAGGAAATGTTAGTTAATTTAATTTAATTTGTGCTCAGTAGATGTTCGTTGCCGGCTTCCTGGCCTAGAGGTTAACGACTTTCCTCCGTAATCTCGTATACTCTCGTAAGTAACGTGACGACGGTGAGAATCAGCAGTGGTTCGAATCACGTCGGTAACTTACGGGGTATGTGAGCCGGCCGCTCAGAAAGCAGTGGCAAACTACTGAGCGTAATCTTGCCAAGAAATCAACAATCAGCTGAAAGATGCTGATGTTGACAGCGATGTCCTGTAAAGGATATGCAAAACAGATGTTGGTTAATCTGTCTTATTCTGAGGTCAGACAACAGTTTGGCTAATATAACTTATTTTGTACTAAGTAAATGTTTGCTAATTTAATTACTTTGTGCTAAATAAATGTTGGTTGATGTAAATTATTTTGTGTTAAGCAAATGTTGGTTATCGGGCGCGCTAGCCAAGGTGATAGCGAACTGCGTAGATAATGTCAGGAGCACGGTCGGCGCGGGTTTGACGCTCGCCAAATGAGGGACAGATTGATTTGTTGTTTCCCCATGCTCTTCTTCTTCTTCAGCTTTCCGAACCATTGAGGTTCTTTGCTGCAGATACAATCCGTCTCCATTCGTCTCTCTGGTGGACCTTCTCTTGCCAGTCGTTGATTCCAAGTGCTTGTAGGTCTGTACATGTATTATCTCTCCACCGCCTTCTTGGTCTACCTCGGGGTCTAAGGTCATTTATTTCTTGAGTGTAAGCGAGTTTTGTTTCCCTATTATCTTCCATTCTTTCTATATGCCCCAGCCATTGTAGTCTATTAGCCTTCATGATACCAGTGATTAGCGGGGACTTAAACAGATCATAAATGTCTTTGTTACTTCTTCTTTTCCACTCTCCACTTTGTGTATCCCTAATGGGTCCAAAGATGCGTCTTAAAATTTTGTTCTCAAAGGTTTCCCCATGCTCTAGGCGTCCAAAATGTGATGGCCCTATCACACCCAGATCCATAGCAGAAAACTGCTTCGGGACAATTTTAAGTTGATGGTAAACTGCGCTACTAATCTCATGAGCACGGTCGGACGCGTGTTCGACACCTGGGCTCGTCACTTGCCAAATGAGGAAACAAATTGGCCACCTATTGCTCCTTTATCTCCGGCCTACAAAATGTTATGGCGCTATCATATCATAGACCCCTAGCCGGAAACTGCTTGCGATAATTTATTTGATCTGAAATGCTGGTGTAACACTCGCGACATGTACTAAACACGCTGTTTGTGCATGAAAAATATTTAATGGCAAGGAACATGAAAATGCCATGGCGTTACCGCCGTAAAACGTCTTAAAATATATTAGGTAAAAAATAAATGGTGTTTTGTGGCAGATACTGCCGTTTAGGGGTAGGCAATATTAGGTGTTCACTTTTTCTAAGTTACAGCATATGAGGCGGTGTGGCTAGTTCATTGTATCACCGCGTTTATTTCCCCAACAATACACTGAAAACTTCTCAGAGAGATGAGGCTCTAGCGAGCGCTTTATTTTGTGACCCGTCTCTTCTTCGGTGCAAGTGCTTGTCATTCCTCGTCTTTGATAAATAGCTGTAAGGTGTAATTTTAATGATTGTGCAGTGTTTGAAGAACGAAATACCACAATGTAATATACAAGTAAATGGGAATATTCTTCAACAAGTGAATTGGTACAATTATCTCGGAACAGTCATAACATCTGATGGGGGATGCCTTGAAGAGATTAGAACAGGAATCGCCATGGCGAAAGTAGCCTTTAGCAAGATGAAAAACATTCTGACCAAGAAAAAGATGTTAATTGAAACGAGAAAAAGAGTGTTAAGGGGATACATAGAGCCTGTTCTTTTGTATGGATGTGAAACTTGGACAATGTGCAGTCAAGCTGAAAAACATCTGATAGTTGTAGAAATGTGGTTTCTGAGGAAAATGCAAAGAATACCATGATCAGACAGAAAAACAGATGACCAAGTACTACAGGAAACAAATGAAAATCGTAAATTGATTAGAGAAGTTAGACGTAGACAGTCAGAATTGTTTGGATATGTTATGAGAAGAAATGAATTGCAGAACTTGGTGACAACTGGTATGATCGAAGGGAACAGACCAAGGGGAAAACGGAAAGGAAAATACCTGGATGGCTTGGCCTCATGGCATGGTCGAGACAGGGACACTGACCTGATCCACGACTCTGGTGATCGAGTGAAATTGCGAGTCATGACCGCCCACGCTTTCCGGCATGGCACATGATTGATTGATTGATTGAGTGTTTGAAAATATTGTCGGTCCAAGTTTTGTATTCACCCTCTGTAAAGTTCATGTAACATAATAGGAAAATACAAAACTTGGACCGGCAATATTTCCGAACACTGCACTGTCATTAAACATACACCCTGTACTTTTGTGAGAATCACATGCGCATTTTCTAGACCACGGCATTATCAAATGCGGTGGCTGGTTCCGTTTCTCGCCATATTGTTTACCCGATAATTCTCAAGAAACTGAAAGTTATACAGTACCTATTTCAAGATTCAAGGTGGACCAAAGGGCCGTAATGGTCAGATGTAAGAATGAAGCAATTGCTGAAGATCGAACCCGCGACATTGTCTTGATAAATAAGCCTACTAGCTAATATGCTACTGCGCCATCTAACAATATTAAGGGATGTCATAATTCGATGAAATAACTAGCTCTTGTTTCTGTGGCAAAGGGGTAATGAACGCAGTTTTAAACCAGACAAACCTCTTTCGAAATCAACTGCAGGCGATTTGGAAGCTATCGCCTTGTGTTGATTTTTAACAATGGTATGAGCGTCGGTGGTTCAGAAAGCAATGGCAAACTACCGAACGTACACTTTTCTAGTAAATCACAAGCAACCAAAAATGCTGGAGTTGATTGCGACGCCCTGTAATGAAGAAAGTAACTAGCTCCCACCACCTCTTTTACTCGCCAATGTTCTTTCGAGAAAATTACTAGAAAAATCTGAAGATTATTTCGAATAAATATTACGAGTGTCACCCACACAGTGGCAATTGATGTATACAAATATGGGTGCTAGCCTCATATACCCAAAAGGAAAAGGAAAAAATACCCATTATTTGTACTGTCATAAAACTGAATCCACTGCCTATAGCACCTTGCAATGTAGGACAGGTGTGTCTTGAGCCTGAGGAATTAATGCCGCCTAGCTAGTGCAGTCGCCGTTAACTGTGCAGGTTAGGGATTTCTTTTTCCCCCGACAGTAATGCTTTTCTTAATACGAAGTTAATTTGATCGTAGGGCAGCACGGGGGGGGGGGGGGGGGGGGCCTCCGTGGCGGAGTAGTTATGCCGTCTGCCACGAGCTCAGAAGGTCGTAGGTTCATTTTCTGATTCCGCCGTTTGTTTTTAGGTTTCGGTGAAGCCTGGGGGTCATCGCCGGAGCTATGGAGTTACTGCTCTGTGAGACGCATTTTGAAAGACGGTTAACTTCTCGCCTCAGAGAGACTGAGCTGTGTGGAACAATGTCCGGTGCGATGAAGTCTATCCGCTTCTCCTTTAACCCCTTTTAGAACCGCATTAGAGGGAATAAAACCCTGCCTTCACTGAGGATTGAATCTGGCCCACTTGTTTTGGTAAAGAAGCATACTAATCACAATGCCATATATCGTTTGTGTGATCAGCAAAGCAGCTGAGACGGATTATTCCTGCCGTAGTAATTAACTGAACACAAGTTAATTGCATGTCCTTTACAGGACTTCGCAATCAACTCCATCATTTTTGACTGTTTGTGATTTACTACGCAATTTTACTTTCAGTAGTTTGTCATTTCTTTTTGAACGACCAACGCCCATACCATCGAAATCAACGCAAGGCGGTCTGCTTTCAAATCGTCTGCATCTGATTTCGAATCCTCGACTTGCTATGTCAGAGAATTGTGAAACTCGTTCTCTGGCCTCAAGCCACAGCGCCGGCATGGTAATTAACTATAATCTGTATACAGACATTTCTGTATTGAAACCACAACGGCAGAAGAGAAACAACACGCTCAAGAAAACGTGTAAAGGCACCATAAACTCAATAGATTTTGAGCAACCCATCACCCACTGATCCATAAAAAACCAAACACTTCATCAAATGTCTAGCCCATTCAATACTAGACACATCAACTGATGTCCATTAATTTATCTGTGTTTCACATACTTTCCGATTACAGTAATTTTCTTAGTAAAAACAGTCCAGCCTTTATCGGGTGATCAAGGTAGCGCAGTGGTCACCATGCTTGCCTGTTTGTCCGGTGGTCAGGTGATCGAATCCTCACTGGGACGGATTTTGTAAATTAACTTGGGCTCCCAGGTCGACTAAGTGTAGACTGGGCACCATGAAGTGCCTTAATTATTAAATGCGACAGAGTTAAACTGACCACCTCACCGGTCGAATGCGGTTGCTATAATCATAATATGGGACTAGAGCCACAACACCTTAACGCGTGTCATCATCATCATCATCATCATCATCATCATCATCATCATCATCATCATCATCATCATCATCATCATCATTATCATCATGTGCCATGTCGACAAGCGTGGACAGTCATGCTTCGCCATCTCGCAGGATCACCAGAGTCGTGGATTAGCTCCGTGTTCTTGCCTTGACAATGCCACATGGCCCAGCCATCCAGATATTTACTTTTCTGCCGTCCCCTTATTCTTTTCATCCTCAGTCTCGCCAGTTGTCACACAGTTCTCTAATTTATTTCTTCGAATAACATGTTCAACAAACAATGTTGACTGTCAACGTCTAATTCCTCTAGTGATTTGCTTCTTCTAAGACTTGTTCATTAGATTTGTTCTCTCTGTCCGTGGCTTTCTTTGGCAGGTCCGCATGGCTAAATGGGTAAGAACGCGTGTTCTTAAACATCCTGTGTGCTGATGCCGAGGTAAGCGATTCAACCCCTACACCGGACAGTTGTACTAAAATATTGACCTGTCGTCCTTGAATTGGGGACGTAAATTACAAGTACCTCTGAAGTCGGAGTGGGTTCGCTTGATGGCGAGGGACACTGTTAATAGGGAAAGCTAATCCACATGCAAAATCCAGTCCATCACTACTATAAAATAGTGTGTATGGTCTGCGCTTGAGTTCAAAATGAGCGAGCGCAAAAAAAAATAAAAAAGTATTCTTTGCATTTTCCGCAGACACCTCTCCACAGGACATTGATGATATTTCAGATGATCTGCTCATTGTCCACGTTTTACATCAATACAAAAGTACAGATTATATGTAGCACTTCAACACCCTTTTTTTCTCGTTGCAGTTGACATCATTTTATTGGTCAGTATGTTTTCCATTATGTTACCTTCGCCATGGCGATCATAGTTCTAATCTCTTCAAGGCATCTCCCATCAGATGTTTTAGTCTGCTCAGTGACTTATTCGGCTTGATCTTTTCCAAATCCAAATGCCCATTTTGAACGTGCGTATTGTTATGGGAGACTTCAATGCAAGACTAGGACACACCAGAGCTGGCATAGAAAAACATCTTGGAGCATTTGGAGACCAACATAATGAAAGAAAGGAAAACGGAAGAAGACTGATAGAGCTATGCAGCCAGCACCACCTCTATATATCAAATACATTCTATAAAATCAAAGACTCACAAATATACACCTGGTATAAATAGAACGATCTAGAAACTAAAAGTCAAATTGATTTTATATTAACAAGAAATAACAGAAAGAGAAATATATTACATGCAAGGGCAGTGCCCAACCAGCAGTAGTAGAAAGTAGAAAGTTTTGCGTAGATCGTGTAGAAGAAAGCAAAGACAAGGAAAATACATGCCATGCGAATCAGTAAACTTAAAAAACCTCAAAGACGAGGCAATGAGGGAAAATTGTGAGAAAGAACTAACTGAAATCTTTG
Organism: Cepaea hortensis; assembly: GCA_963921405.1. Lineage (NCBI taxonomy): Eukaryota > Metazoa > Mollusca > Gastropoda > Stylommatophora > Helicidae > Cepaea > Cepaea hortensis. The sequence continues at coordinate 37,992,562 of OY992882.1, forward strand.
TAAAATTACCCATAGAAAGAAAGACAGTGGGAGAAGAATGGGAGATGTTCAAATCAAGCATTTTAAATACTGGAAAAATAACATGCGGAAACACGAAAAAACGCAAAATACGAATAAAGAAAATAACAAGTTGGTGGAATGCAGAAGTAAAGAAAGCTGTACAAGACAATAAGGATAAAAATAAAAAGTGGCCGAAGAGCAAACAGGAATGCGATTACTTAGAATATAGAATAGCGAGAAGACATGTGAATAGAATAGTAAAAAGAGAAAATCAAACAAGACTGGGGGGAGTATGGAGAAACCCTAAATAAAAACTACAAGGAGTCAACTAGAAACTTCTACAAAAAAAGATAAGTGCAATGAAAACCAGAAGAAAACCCTTTGACCCAACTGAAATAATTAACAGCCAAAATGGAGAACCAATAACTGAACAAAAACAAATCCTGATAAGATGGCAACAGTGCTTCGAACAACTTCTCAACACCCCATCAGATGTCACAGGAATTCAAGAAACCGACACGGATGCCATCGAAGAACTAAAATCAGACATACTAAAAGAAAAAATATAGAAGCCGTCAGTTTAGCCTCACTGAACAAATCACCAGGACAAGATGAAATACCAAATGAACTAATTAAAGCAGCAAGAGAAGTAGGACCATCATGGCTACATAGACTATTCAACCATGTTTCGGTAGAACAACAGACACCACGCGACTAGGGAAACGCCATAACTATCCCAATTTTGAAAAACAAAGACAGCAAAAGAGACTGCACACAATACAGAGGCATTCCACTATTGAGTCATACTGGGAAAATATTTTGCTAAATTCTTGAGAAAAGATTACGAACTATTATAGAACCCCAGCTACGCGAAACACAACTTGGATTTAGGAAAAAACAAAGGATGCACTGATGCAATTTTTGCTCTTAGACAACTTATAGAAAAATCAATCGAATTCAATGAAACACTTTACTTTGCTATTGTCGACCAAGAAAAGGCATTTGATAGAGTAGATATAAACAAGCTGTGGGAGACCCTTAAACAATATGGAGTGAGTACACATCTGACAAACATTTGAGAAGCTTATACAACAGCAGTGAATGCACAGTGAGAGCAACTGGAGGACACTCAGAAAACTTCACCATAAGATCCGGATTACGACTAGGTTGTGTCCTGTCCCCTCTCTTGTTCATAACATATATAGACAACATATGTAAAGAAACCAGCCAAACGGAGACCACAAGAATACCACATGACGAGAACACAGAAGAAGAACCATCTGTAAATCTAACCATTAGAGAACTCCTGTTTGCCGACGACCAAGCACTAATAGCAAAATCAGAAGCTGAATTACAAGACCACATGAATAGTCTAAATGAAATGTGTGGGTAACATAACATGAAAATTAGCACAAATAAAACAGAGGCAATGACTGTAACTAAAGAAGAAAAAGCAACAACGATTCACCTAAATGAACATCCCTTGAAACAAGTAAAGAGTTTCAAGTACCTAGAAAGTATAATATCATCAAATGGCAAATCAGAAGACGAGATCGAAAACAGGTGCAATACGGCAAATCAACTCATTGGACAAATGGCACAAATACGAAAGAACAAACATGTATCAATAACTACTAAGAAAGCACTTTACAACACAATCTTCCTACCAACTCTATGTTACCAATGCCAAGCCTGGACAATGACAGAAAAAGAGAAAAGAAAAATCACAACAGAAATGAGATTCCTGAGAAGAATACTCAATGTATCAAAAAGATAAGAAATGAAGAAATCAGGACTAAAGTGGGGGTTGTAGCTGCACTAGATTTTATTAGAAAGCAGCAAGGCAAATGGTTTGGCCATGCAAGTAGGTTAACAACTGACAGTATACCACAACAAGCAATTATGTACAGACCAGAGGGAAGCAGAGGAAGAGGCCGACCACGTAAACAATGGACGCAGGGAATAACAGAGTCCATGGGAATAACGATACACGAAGCCCATCAGCGGGCACTCTCCCGCTGTTTATACTTCACCTCGACACCGCAAGATACCATAGGAACATGATGAGATGAGATGAGATGAGTATTGTCCAAAGAGGTCCTCCGAGTTTCGACCCTTGGCTAGGCGTCTGATCCAATGTCCTCTGAGCTGGTTCCAAGATAGCTGTCAAATGCAAAATGTTTCATACCAAAGTCCTCCGTCTTAGTTACTTTGCCCGAGTGATACAGGATACTCTGAAATGGTTCTGTAGTCCGGGAAAACTAGACGTCTGATCCACTACTCGAGGTTCAGGTCGAGCAGATCATCGTTGTTTAATTTGCCTATGTTAGCTAAAAACCCACAATGCCTACATTGTGAATCGATTCAGAGCTTAACGAGACAGAGGCGGGCGTTATAATTTCTAAGATACTCATTCTCACATATCTTTAGGATTATTCTGTAAAATTTCTCGTGCTTGTCACATGGTGTTTGTCCATCAAGAATGATGTGACCATTCATTTCAACCATTGGGTTTGAATATTTGGAACCGTTAGTTCTAAGATGGCTGATAAAGCCTATTTTGGCTCGAAATGTTCTTTGACAATGTGGGCAAAGAATGCTTGGCGTTCCAGGAGGAGGCGCTCCTGTAGTTGTTTTTTTTTTTTAATTTTATTCTTATCCAGCCTTTGTTTTTCCACAGCTCTTGCAGTCCTGTTTGCTTCACAAGTGACTACACCCTTGCATAAAGATGTAAACCTCGAATTACAGTCTTTGTCACATAACAATCACGTTACTGCACTTTCACCTAATCATATGTCACCCGTATAGGCGTGGGCGGTTATAACTCGTTACTTCATAAAATCACCAGCGTCTTGGATCAGGCCTGTGGTCTTGCTCCAATTAGGCCACGTGGCCAAAGCCCACCCGTTATTTATCTCGTTGTATAATGCTCTTTTCGCTTCAACTTTCCAACTGTCACTAAATTTTCAAGCTTTTTTCTCATCATATCGTAAGCATATTGTCTTGACTATCTACGTCTAATTGCTCTAATCAAATTATAATTGTCATTAGTTTCTTGAAAGAAAGTCCTTATTCGCTGTTCTGTCTGCCCGTGGTTTTCTGTGTTTATTTCTTAGAAACCACATTTCTATGTTAAGTTTCTCATGGGGAGTCAACCCGACGCAAAACTTCTTACCCGGAGGAAGGGATTCTTCTGACAGGGTTTGCTCCCTTAGTTGCAATTTCTAATAATGAGGCTCACAAGGTTACAGGGTTATTTTTAGCCCTTGAAGGTCGAACGTTGTGACGTTTTTCCATTTTAAAAAAAAAATGTTTCATATCCCTTACAGGACGTTGCAGTCAACACCAGCATTTTTGAGCTCTGTTGATGTACTAGGCAAATGTACGTTCAGTAGTTTGCCATTGCTTTCTGAGCGACCGACTCACATACCCCGTAAGTCACCAGCGCGGCGCGAACAGCTGCCGATTCTCGCGCAGCTGCGTTACTCCCTAGAATATACGGGATTACGGAGAAAGACCTTATCACCTACGCCGGGGAGACCGGCTGTTTTTCCATTACCTCTACCCAGTTCTCAGAAAGCAATGGCAAACTACTGAACGTAAACGCCATGAGATCACAACAGCAAACAATGCTGATGTTGACTGTGACGCCATGTAAAGGATATGAAACTAACTCTTCTTACCCCGTTCAACCTCAGAAAAGAAGTTTTAATTAGGGCCGATCCCAGCCTCATATTAATAATCTTGTGACCGAATTAGCCACAGTTCGGACATTAATTTGTCGATAGGAGAGAATGGCCCAGGTCATACGGCATTTATTTCGGTCCAGTATATCCAAGACTAAATAATCGGATGCGCTGTTGTCGTAGCCGCAGACTTTTACTGAAAGATTGTTGTTGTTGTTCTTCTCTCCCCCCCCCCCCTCCCCACTGGAGCACAGACCTGCAGCGAGGTCACTCCAAACCCTCCTATCTCTAGTTAGGAACAAGAGGCGTCAATTAAGATACGGAAATAATTATTCGTCGTCCATGACTACGGCTGGGATGCGTGGTATCCCCAAGCCACTTCAGCCTATACACAGAAATAATTTGTTAAAGAAGTCGAACTGCCTGGACTTAACATCAATGGAAGAATCATAAACAATGCTAGGTATGTTGACGATACTAGCAGAAAGCGGGCAAGGCTTACAAAACCTAGTGGAACAAGTACACGGGCATAGTGCATAATATGGCTTAGATATTAACATCCTAAAAACGAAAACTATGATTACAAAGTTGCTTAAAAATCGACAGGATCGACTTTATTGCACCAGGTTTATATCCCATATAGCCCAGTCTCTTTCCGCAGCGCGGAAAGCGTCTCCCAAAGCACGAACTCCGTAGCTCCAACAACAACCCTCAGGAGTCTCCGAAAAAATGCACGCGTTAACCGAAGGAGGCGGCCCGTAATCAAACCGACAACCTTCTGAGCCCGAGTCAGACGGCTTGATCACTTCGCCACGGAGACTCCGAAAACTATGCAATGGAAAGGAAAGGTCATCACATCACAGTAAACGGGGAGATACTAGAACAAGTAACAAGTCTCTCCTATCTTGGACATGTAATAACAGATTATCGCTGAAGTGAAGTAGAAATCAAAAAGAGAAGAAGAATGACCAAAAATGCTTTCAACAGCATGAAATCAGTATTTCTATATATAGAGAGATTAGTAACGCATTACAAATGATAATTGTCAAATGTTACGTATATTCAACACTACTGTATGTCGTGGAAGCCTGGACATTGAACAAGTAACTAGAAAGTCGAATCGATGCCTTGGAGAAGTGGTCTGCCATTGTTTCCCCTCTTAGCGGTGACCAAATGGTCCATGACTGTAGCGACTGTCTGTAGAGAGAGAGAGAGAGAGAGAGAGAGAGAGAGAGAGAGAGAGAGAGAGAGAGAGATCATCTGTCAACCGTCACAAACACGAGACCAATACCAGCTTTAAATAGCAGTCTTTATAAAACCCTCACAACGAGACCCTAAGCAAGAAGGCAATAAAGAGTTAAACAACAGCAAGCCAATGAAACGCATACACAGCAGGAAGCAAAACAAACAACAATGTATCCTAAAGAACATGTTAATAGGAAACACATTAAAAGACTCCAGCTGTAACAAAGTTGATAGACAGGCAGTTGAAAGGGTTCTGAACATCTTCTATCAAAGATTTACTTGGATTGGACAATCAATGATTCAGTTGTCATAAAGATAATGTTATTTTAGTTGTGTGGCGTAAAGTTAGTGTTGTTTTGGTTGTGTGGCGTAAAGATAGTGTCATTTTAGTTGTGTGGCGTAAAGATAGTGTTATTTTAGTTGTATGGTGTAAAGATAGTGCTATATTAGTTTTGTGGTATAAAGACAGCGTTACTTTAGTTGTGTGGCTTAAAGATAGTGTTATTTTAGATGTTTGGTGTTAAGATAATGTTATTTTAGTTGTGTTGAGTAAAGATAGTGTTATTATAGTTGTGCGGTGTAAAGATAACGTTATTTTAGTTGGGTGGCGTAAAGATAGTGTTATTTCAGAGGTTTGGTGTTAAGATAATGTTATTTTAGTAGTGTGGTGTAAAAAAATAGTGTTATTTTAGTTGTGTGGTGAAAAGATAGTGTTATTTTAGTTGTGGCGTAAAGATAGTGTTGTTTTAGTTGTGTTCCCCCTTCTCAAGTGTTCTGTTCATATCGTCCCCAGCCTACTTCCGAGATCTGTTTCGGTAAATGTACTTTGCTACACTAGAGTAATCTCTTTCTGACTACTTTAACCACTTTTCCCACATTACTAACCAGACCCTGTCGTCACAAACAGACACGCTCTTATTTACCCGCTCCTCCAAACAAAGCTTTTCAATTACGCAGAAGAAATACCATTGTCTTTGACGCTGACATAGGTAATAATTTGAAAACATTATCTTTCTTGTTGGACCATTAGCCACAGGTAGTCCTTCTTCGCGGAAGTTGATAGAATTATGACACTAAACGTGTCGTAAATCTGGCCGTATCCGTCCCGCCGTCCTTCACCCTTCTCTCACTGTCTTGATAGCTATGAAGTTGCTAGACCTGTGATGGGCGAACAAGTTGCCAGACTGTACTTACGAGAATTCTGTTTTACCGACTGACCTTTTCTAACTTTATGTCGTAAATTTGTAAACCGCTAATGTAGATACAAGAAACTTGTTCATATATGAACTTAAGCCACACCGGACAGAAATGTCGTTTAGAAAAACATCACAATTTATATGAAGGACCAATGTATTTCACATGCACAGATTTATGTGCGAAAGAGATAAAAGTATGTGCGAGGATAGGGGGGAAATAGATTTATGTGAGAGCACAGACTCGCGGGGAACATGAAATAAGGCTCGGTCTAATTAAAAAGACAACATAATAAATGATGGATAGAAAGAAGCAAAGAATAAAAGGGATGGAGAGGGAAAATAAACAGTTCTAACGTAAATTATAAACATGGGCGGATAGAGAAAGACAGACAGACAGATGGACAGACAGATGGACAGACAGACAGACAGACAGACAGACAGACAGACAGACAGACAGACAGACAGACAGACAGACAGACAGACAGACAGACAGACAGACAGACAGACAGACAGACAGACAGACAGAATTACCATATGTTAGGATACAGGCAGCACATAGAGAAAAACCAGGAACAACATCAACCAAACAGACAGGAAAGAAGGATATTTACATTTTGATTGTTTTAATAAGTGTCATATCTTTCATTGTGAACAATCAGTTTGAATTGTCCTTCTTGTACTTCTTCCACCGGCTCTCTGTTACCCCCAATCTTCCCCATAAGCTTTACTTTGCAGGTTTGTTTCCATGAAACGTCACCTGTTTCTCTGTGTATTCAAATTATTACTTGTAACAAACACACTGTGGGACGCACGTGTTCAAAATACTATCATCATCATCATCATCATCATCATCATCATAATCATCATCATCATCATCATGTGCCATGCCGGTAAGCGTGGGCGGTCATGTTTTGCCATCTAACTCGATCACCAGAGTCGTGGATCAGCTCTGTGTTTCTGTCTCGACCATGACATGAGGCCAAGCCATCCAGGTATTTGCTTCTAGGTCTTCCTCTTGGTCTGTTCCCTTTTATCTTACCAGTTGTCACCAAGTTCTCCAATTCATTTCTTCTCATAACATGCCCAAAAAAATTTTGACTGTCTGCGTCTAATATCTCTAATCAGTTTACGATCTTCATTTGTTTCTTGAAGGACCTGTTCATTGGTCTTTCTGGCTGCATATCCTCTACAGGACGTTCCTGTCAACTCCAACAGTTTTGGCTGTTTGTGATTTCTTGACAAATTTGCGCCCAGTAGTTTACCATTCTTTCTACACGACCGGCATCCACACCATTGCATAAAAACCAACGCAAGGTGGTCTGCTGCCAAATCTCCCGCAGCTGTGTTTCGGACCCTGTATGCGGGATTATTAATTGCGCTGGTAACCCTTCGCCACAGAACTGGCCAAAGTACTATAACTGTCCCGAAATGAAGCAGTATAAGTAACACCCAAAGGTAGAAGCGCTCGAAGTAACAAGTAGGATAGAGTGAATGCAAGTAAAGTACTAAAGCCGAGAGGGTCGACTTCATAGCTCGGGTTTTATCCCATCTGACTCTATCTATTTCTGCAGAACGGCAGGTCGTTTGTCGAGAACATCGCACAGAGCATGAACTCCGTAGCCCCAGCGATGACCCCCAGGACTCCCATTTGGTATTCTTTGTACTGGAACGTTGTATCGTTTTTCGTATTAATCTCACAAGATCACAGCGGTGTGTGCGTAACTACAAGCATCCCGCTCTCGTGGAGGCCAGGATTGTACACCCGGTGCATCTTGACTTTCTTACAATATCCAAAAACTGTATGCTTTGATCTAAATGAGGAAATATAGGAGCTCTGCTGCAAACAGATATACACACTTTTGTCTTACACAGACACACGATAGGACGAACGCAACAGCAGCAAAAGCAGAAATATTCCGATACCTGAATTATTGGGCAGACACAGAGTCACTGCTGAAAGAGATTATTTGGTGGGTTGGTAACTAACTTCCCAGCAACTCTTTTGCAAATGAACCTTACATATAGGCGCTTTCCTAGCTTTGAACGAAACCGATGAATAGTAAGGGGAAAGAAGAGAACTAGTTACTCTATCTCATAATGCCATGATCTAGCAAATGGGACTTCTGTAATTATTCAGCCATAAGGCATTATCTACTATGGGATTACGATCATAGTCCGTCACCCATCATAACAGAAAATTTAAACGGTTATAATCGCGTGCACAGTAACAAGCAAAAAGCTAACTGAGTTTTGTGATATGCAAGCACATTAATCCTCACCGTGCATGACTGTCTCTGTCTTCCTCTGTCTGGACAATAAGACGAAAACATGACATGAAAAACTTCATTAAAATTGTGAGATTAATTTTCACGAAGTGCAAAACAGTTTTCCTTGAACTAACTGTAACTATGGCGTTGCTACGGGGAGGAGAGAGAAGGGAGGAAGACCTTGAGGCTAGAGGCTAGTCATGTGTATAGGCCGCCACACAAATATTAACATATACATAACTGTCATAAACATATACTAACATACACACACATACATAGATGCATATACTGGGTCAGAGAGTATGCTGTGAGAGCTGGGTCATTAACCTGGCTTTCAGCTATAAAGTATTTCACGGAATCAACTCTTAAAAGTTGAGATACCGATATTTTGGGACGGGTATTTCCAATAGTTCACATACGGATGTTAGTCATAGACAATTTCGCAACCACTAAAGAAGATAACTGGGGTTTCCGAACTCACATGTTTCAGAAAAATTCTTAAGGTATCCTGGACCAAGAAAACGAACCAAAAATTCTTCAATTCTACAAGACCTGCATATCGAAGAAAACGGGCTCATAAACTGTATAATATCTTGAAAACCAATTTACTTGGTCATAATAAATTACTTGGTCATAATAAATTACTTGGCCATAATAAACGCCACAGTGTCTGGGAGAGAATAGGGATGGAAGGCATGGTGACTGGAAACAGAGTCGGGTGTTGACCAGCATGAAGATGGACACAGGACATTGAAGACATCTTGTGCATGAGGCCTGAGATATGGCAAGGAAGTGTTAAGAACTCCACCGCGGAGCAAGTACTACAGGAGATTTCCAATAACCAGAAGTGGCCCCTTCTCGTTGAATGCTTGGCTTGTTAAACCTTTGGACACTCTCAGGTGGCGGGTCTGCCTATGTCATAACTCCCAGGCGTTTTTGTCCTGTAGTGTCTTCGCATATCCACCTTCGAGACGGTATGAATCACACTTATTGGGAGAGTGTGTTCTCTAGTCTTCGCTGTGACACCTTCTCACTAGCGGGCGTCAATTTTAAAACTATGGAAATAACTAAAACTCTTTCAACGTAAATGATAATTCAGATATAAAAATCCTACATCAAATTTTGACGATCTTTACGAGTTAAACAATTGTATTAGGTAACAAAAGTGTAGACTATTTTGTTACTGTCGTATACGCATGCTGTGAATTGAACGTGATCTAAATTTGACTAATGAGCAAGGAAAACAGTCAACCTGACTCACAATCTAATGTCCTAGCATGTATGTATGCCCACAACCCAAGTTTTGTAATTAAATATCATTGTTTTGTGTCTTTTTAATTTGGGTTGGGATTTTGTAAGATGCAATCCAAAGGATAGATAGCAGCTCGTTCTTGTGACAAGTGATTGTACTGCGTTCACCATAAGAGTTAACATTCATTTTGTGTACATATATGTAACTTGACGAGAAGAACTGTTCTTTTTAATGAGTGTGCCGTTTTCTCATTCTCATGCATGAACTGAACATACAACATTGATATGAAATAAACTATGCTTTCTTATTAAAACTAAAAATAAAATTTAAAACACAAATCTTATATATAAATTAGGATGTGTGTATCTCTGTATGTATTTATGTATCTCTGTCCGTATGTCCTTTATACGCTCGCGAACGGCCCATCCGATTGAGATGAAATTTTCTACACGCCTTCCTTTCATTCCAGAGATGCCAACTGTCGTATTTTTTTTTTCTTCTTCCTCCTCCTCCCTCCTCCCTCCTCCCCCTCCCAAAATACGTACGTCTAGGAAATGGTCTTCTACATAGACACTTCTCTCTGAGGTCCGCGATA